>KI546320.1:14921-25399 GCA_000497225.1 Amanita jacksonii TRTC168611
AGCGCACGTGCTGGTGTCATGCGCTAAGTACCCATTTCACGTTTCTAAATCTTTTCTTAAATCTAGTAGTAGTTTAGATATGGCCATTAAATTCTTAAAAGCGAATCCAACCGCATTCACGTTTGAAGACGCTCCATACGATCCACCCTAGAGGTTGACGGAGAGAAGTTGAAACACTACGAGACGCTGGAAGGAAGCCTTCTTTTTTCCTCTCCTTTCTCTTTTATATTAGGCACATACGCACTCTCATTCCTTATGCTTTTCTTCTCTTTTCATAGTTCCCTCATGCATCACTATACGCTCAAAGCACGTCAAGGCATCATGTAATTTTGCACGTAGTCTACAAAATAAACACTGCTATTCGGAAAAAAAAAGAAAAAAAAAAAAAAAAAATAGTTACATCCAAGCGGGGGTACCTCGGTTATCGACCTCGGTCGTGCGGGGAGGAGGTGGGTGCGTCAAATATTCGACGCGTCCGCATCGTCCAAACATTATCTTGTGTTTGAACTCCAGGCGGTCACAGTAGAAGCGAACCCATTAGTATTTGCACTTTGATCAACTATGCCTTGTTGGTTGACACTGACTTGGTACGTGGCCGCCACTGATGATAAGCTGTAGATCATGATATCCGATGTTGTGTCAATATTAGCAATTTGTGACTGGCAATTCTCGGCGTTCATGCAATCATGGCTGTAGTTCTTGGGAGCAAGAATCAACGATTTAGTGCAGTTTGGATCAAGTGTATACTGACTTGGTAGAAACTATACAGTCCGGCTCCTAATGCATGCATTATTTCAAACAACAGAAAAGACCCAAGTTTGAGATGGCAACGTACCAACTATGAACGTGTCTGATGTGCGCTGAGCAGATAATCCCCATGCGTGGTCCATTCCATCTAAAGGCGGGTCCGCAAAGTCCGAACTGATAGAAAACGGAGACGGCGGTGCTGGAGAAGGTTGATAGTAGGGCTATGAAAAGGGAGAGAGGATCGATGAAAAGTGGAAAAAATGTGATGACCGGACTCACGGTCTCAGTCTGGATCATTCCCATGTAGTGGTTCTTCGCATTCACAAGGTTATATTGGTAAATGACATGATGCTCGGCTGCCGCGTCGCAATATGAGTGATTCTTAGGCTGAATTAGCTGCTAACTTACAGGCTGTTTGTTTAGGTGATTGCTCAGCGTCAATAACGCCTTGAAGGACTTGCTTGGTACCAGCTTACCTGTTCCAACCATCCACACAGGTCCAGCAGATTCAGACAGAATTCCTCTCCCGGAATAAACGTTGATATTCTGTATATTTGAATCATCGAGGTCATGGTCAGCTACCCAGACCCATGTACCCTTGACAATCGCTGTCAGTTTTTGCATGAACCACGTTCGCAAAGCGCACCTCTAAATACGCGGTCGATGCAGCCGTTAAGTGAAGACCGAGAAAAGCTGCCATGCAGTTATCGATTCCTCCATTCCCACTCGATGGACACTGAGATACTTGCATATTCGTTCCAATGGCTATTCGGCTCATAAGCGGGAACTTGTAAATGGGTCTGCAAGGCTTCTCACCGCCACCGAGCCGAATGTGGCTGTCCCACATGCCTGCGCCCCCATTTTCACCAGGTGGTTGTTGCACGTTCCACTCAACAATTACTGCTCCAGGAGCTGGAAAATGGTTTATTTCAATTCGCCGAATATAGTATAACGACTGACTGGGCTCGATGGTGGTGAAGAGGATATCACTAATTTCCACGACACCTTGGGATTGGGGCATCCCCACTTGCACCACGGGTCGTGGGTTGCGTGTATCTTGGAAGAAAGGTCCCTTTCCTGCTATTATGGACCAAGCCTCTCCAACAACTCGTGCTCCAGCGGGTATCGTCAGCGTTGACGTAAGAACGTAGGTTCCTGCATCGAAATATATGATGGTGCATCCAGCGTACTGTATGAATGTCAGACGTCGGATAGAGTAGCCTAATAAGAGCAAGTGAAACCTTTTGTAATATGTTCGTGAGGGCAGTTGTATCATCCGTAACCCCATCGCCCTTTGCTCCATTAGACTTGACGCTCACAAATTGACTAACTGCATAATCAGCGTATTGCGGATGTGCCTTGCCGAATATCATCCCGGAGCTGTCCAGAAGCATGGAAGGCTTAGTTGGCGCAGCGATATTATCTTGGACAAATGTCCCTGAAGTGGATGCACCGTGGTAAACCATTCCTTGACCCCAGGAAGATATCGTCCTTGTGCCACCAGAAAGCACAACAGGTCCGTTGGCGACACCTACTGCAACAGGCGTATTGACCAAGTGAGCATTATTAATCACGATTGAGCCAGCAAGAACGCCGCTGCTTGTTGTTGAAGTCCGGACAAATGTGCCTGTACCCGTAATGGTAGCATCGATAACCGTGGTTGAACCAGCAGTCTACTGTATGATGAGCACACGTCATTCGGTAGGAGGAATCATAATGGATACCTGAGCTCCTCGTCGTACGCCGCCTGTATTCAAATCAAACCCAATCTGGCAGTTTGTGAAGGTCACTCCTTGGAACGTCCAACCTAAACATAAATCAGTGTTACACGTGTCGACCATGAGAACACACCCCAATTCCAGTTCATATACACCGCGGTTTGGGTGTTACTAACCGTAACATTTCGCACGGTGAACCTGAAGCCTTGTTTTTGGTACCCGCTTACAAACTGAAGGCGAAGAAGGAACTAACTGTTGGTTCCCAACCCACATGGCGTATTTTCCTACGGAAACATAAGTGGAGAAAGGAGAAATGTTGTTCAATTCACCTCCGTTGAATACCAGATCCCCCATAAACCCCCCGCTGGGAATTGGTCAGTTCTTGGTTCGCTAGCCAAGAATGATGATTACACTGACCTCCCATTTTCCATCCATATTCCTAATAATATTAGAGAACATGTGGGGAAGAACGTGCAGCATCTTACCTTGGTGATTGGTATTTGAGGCTGAGGACAATTGGAAGACGATATTGAATATCGATGTTGATTGTGCGACTTGCCAATGTACGCCCGTCGCCACATTTGCGGCGGGCACTCTGGTTATAAAATAATCACGCCTTCCGTCCATCCTTCCCCTTAAAACTCACCTTCGTGTATCTATTATGAAATTTCGAACAGAACGAAAACTTGTGACTGACGATGACTACGGTAAGATTACGCTAATAGGAGACTTACAAGTTGTTCTGGTTAGTATACCATTGAGATCCCGTACCTGGAATGTACGGATTAGCATCTGAAAGTGAGCTTCCGTTAACTTTAAATCGACCATGTCTTCACGTAAATTATACCAATAATAGCCATTCCAGTGAAGTGCGCCGAGGCCAAAAGAGTAGGCATCTTCCGCGCGTCGCCAATCAGTTGGGTATAGAAATAAGCGATGATCGGTGATGATATGAGATAAGTTCTAGAAAATTTAGTTAAGTGCGGGGTTCAGCACAATATATACTGGACGCGGACCCTTGGGGGAAGTATACCACCGCTGGCGTCAGGCTACGTGGGATTTTAGTCGAGGACGGGCTGGGCGGCAGAGACTTACGTTGATGACGAACAAGTACCATTGCCACATCGGCTTCCAGATGAGATGGCATTGCTGACAAGAAAGGGATGGATTTGATTACTGCCAAAAACATCAAGAGAGTCATTCTTACTTGATTGCTGCGGTATCGTCTGTAACACCATCACCCTTTGCGCCGAAATCCTGTACACAATAACCCTCTTAAACATTGATGCTGCAACGAGTGCATACATACGTACTTTGACATTTCGAAACACTTGGTAACTCTTGTCTGGATTGTACGCGGAAGCCCCTTGGTGCTTGATATATTGCATCCAGAACGGGTCTGCCGGCGCTGCTAGTCCCCGGCCCAGGGGGGCAGAACAAGCTGTACCCAAGCCCAGCACGACGTCGAAGAAACAAAATAGCAGGAGGGGTCCTATGAAACGCATAGTTCAAGGTGACCTCCCATTGTCAAACAAGCTTGTATATAAAGACAGAAGAGTTGCGGCTTGGATCCGACGTTAGACTGAATAATTGTGTCCTATAAGGGATTCCTCACCTCTAGTAGCTCCCTTTAGGCCAGTCTACACCCCAGGCAATTTATGTATGTATTGTTCCCATCTTTGCGAGGACCACGACAGGAACGGGCAGTATTGAAACACGAGTTCGCTACCGAGCACCCGCAGGACACTTCTAAGAATTTATGTAAGTTTCTGCGGTCTTTTCAACACAAGTCGCCATATACGAACTAGCGAAACGATCACAGACCATTTATGTCCATTCTGATGCCATCAGCCGAGTACATTGCGCCCATTTCTCGGGATTTAACATGTATTTCAGAAATCCCACGCTGGTTTACAGTGCCGATAAAGCCCGGAACGCGATACATTTCTCATGCTGGCTGAGTATTTGAACATCATGTCTGCATGAATATAGTAAGTTACAGTCAATACCACCAGTTCTTATGACTAAACCTTATACTTTACGTAGCTTTGCTCAGAAGTAAGTATGGTACGATCTTCTCAAAAGGTCCTTTTCTTTTTAGCTCAAGATGCACCTTCGTAAAGGCTCCAAGTGTATTCTCGAAGCACCCTGCCGGCGTACGTTGGCCTCCGAACCAGCATTGTTCATCCTTTACCGTAATCCACATGAAACACTAGCAGGATCCACCTGATACGGGTGTCCCACTGAATTGACGACGATTCGAGATCCCCGCAGATATAAATTTGGCTACCAGTCCGCCGCCTACATCTTTTACTTCCTTGCTTCCCCCTTCCCCCGCATTGCTTATCGTCGCGTTTCGTGTTGCAACACCATTATGGAGGAGAACAGATCGACAGCGATGATAAACACGACCCCCTCTGATACACCAAAAGGGAAGAAAAGGCCATACTTCCGGCTCAGGGGAACATCACTCAATCTTTGGATCACTGTCGCATGCACAACTGCCATGATTATCTTCGGTATGATACTCTCGTTCCGACAAGTTTTCTACTAAAACCGTCCAAAAGGGTATGATCAAGGAGTTTTTGGCGGAATTATTGTGACTCCCAATTTTCTCCAAACGATGGGAAACCCTGGGCCGGGCTTGCAGGGTACTATCGTTTCTTTGTACGATATTGGATGGTCAACCTCCCGTCTGTTATATGATGGGATAACATTGCTGATCCACGCTCCCTAGTTTCTTTGGTGCTATGTCAACCTTCGTTATTGGTAAGCGAAACGCATACACCGGCCATCACGGATACGATATTGACGATATTTACAGGTGAAAGACTTGGCCGGAAAAATTCGTTCCTTCTTGGCATTGTCATCATGTCTATCGGCGCCGTACTACAAACCTCATCCTTCTCTATTGCTCAAATGATACTTGCGCGGGTCGTTACTGGTATGAATTAATTAAAATTTCACCTTCCTTCTTCATCTTGGCGTATGTACAGGTCTCGGTAACGGGTTAGTCTTTGAACATTCTTTGGAATATGATGTACTCAAGGTAGTTTAGGATGAACACAGCGACCTCGCCTGTCTGGCAAAGTGAGACTTCGAAACCGTCATGGAGAGGTAAACTTATCGTGTTGGGAACAATGTCAGTTTCGTTTTGTTGCTTTGTTTGTCCAGCATCCTCACCCTTTGGGTAGCTTGAATGTCGGTGGTTTCTCCTTGAGCAATTGGATGACATACGGCCTTAATTTCGCTAATGGAAGCTTTTCCTGGAGGTTTCCTATTGCATTCCAATTGGTTTTTTCGTTCATACTGCTCGCGACCGTTCCATGGCTGCCCGAGAGCCCAAGGTGGCTCTTAGCTCATGGATACGAGGAAGAAGGCGTCAATGTACTCGTGGCGCTAGCAGGTGAAAATGCGAACCCAAATTATGACGACATCGTAAATCAGAAAGAAGAGATTTTGGCGGCTGTACGGCTTGAGAAAGACAATGCCCCGAGTTTGTCGGATATTCTGCACGGAAGGACCGGGGACATGGGGACGATCAAGCGCCTGGCACTGGGTGCAGGTGCAACTTTTCTTATCTCAGGTACTGTTCTTTATCTAATGCGCTTACCAGGCACCCAGTGGATGCAGCAACTTGTTGGCATCAACGTTACTAGCTACTAGTAGGTTTCATCTTCTCTTCAGTTACTTGCCTGTTAATAATTTCTTAACTGCAGCCTTCCTCTCGTTTTACAAAATTCCGTCGGCCTATCAAATAGGCTCTCGCGGCTCCTGGCAGCTTGCAACTCCGTATCCTTCCTTATCTTCTCATTTTTCGGCCTTCTCTTGATTGAAAAGGCAGGTCGACGTAAATTGATGATGTGGGGCGCCGCCGGCCAATGTGTTTGTTACGTGTTCATCTCAGCACTTCTTTCGCAAGTAGATAATCCCAGCAATGGCGCCAAATTTGGCGCGGGGGCTACCGCATTCTTTTTCTTGTACTACGTCTTCTTTGGCATCTGTTGGCTGGTAAGAGCATACGTGCAGCTCCCGCTGATAGCACTGATCCGTTATCATATAGGGAGTCCCCTGGCTGTATCCAACAGAAATCAATGGTCTATCCATGCGCACGAAGGGCGCCGCCCTAGCAACTGCATCAAATTGGTATTTCTCTCTTGGGAATGAGAGTTTGAAACCCCTCTCATTCACGTTCCATTTCTAGGATCTCGAACTTCATAGTCGTGCAAATTACGCCCATCGGCATAGCTCGACTGAGTTGGCGTTTTTATCTCATCTGGATGGTGCTGAACGCTATATTTATACCAGTAAATTCTGTCCTTTCCTCTGATGGCCCAGTTCTTACACTTGGAACACCACGTAGGTTATTTACTTGCTATACCCCGAAACGGCCAATCGGCACCTGGAGGACATAGACAAGGTTTATCGAGATAAAAAGGGAATGGTTTTTGTGTTCCGGAGAAAAGATGTCATTCAGGTTGAACGACCGCAGAGACTTATCGACGCGGAAGCGACAGGGAGACCTAATGCTACAAAGTCTTCCACGTCAGCCTAGTGACATTAAGTCCTCACACGCTTGTTTCGTTGGATGGAATATCATATTAGACGTCCAACTATTTCTAGGTGGTCAATGCGGTCAATACAGACACACTGATCGTGTAGGGGGCACAGAAAGTATAGGTATAATGACAAAATAGCGTCTGGCTTTGGTGGACACTGTTTGTGCCTTGCATTGGTTGGGGTGATACTGTACGTCCAGTACATGTTATCTCCCCCAGGCCCAGTGTAATCCTTCGGATGACATCATCACGCCGATCATGAAGGTCACGTGGTAGCGTATTTCTCCGATTCTTGCCTGCAGCGGGATGAGCATATTACCAAGTTCCTGCAAAAAGGCACATCTTGAGTGATTTTAAACTTTCCTCAACATTGCCAATCTCATTGTCAGATGCTCCATCTTTGATCTTGATATTGCCATCATTGCTACCAATGGTCTGTCCTCCTTGGTCCAGTGATTACCTCAGGCTAATCATGCCAGTCCTGGGGAGTTTCATACCAACTTGCTGGATACCTTCCATCTGTGCCTCTGGTCTGGTATCAGTCTGGGTAGATACCTCAGCCTGCTTTGACAATAGCCGTTGCTGGCAGATGTGTTGACCAAACAATCAAGTTTTTGTTTGGCATCACTTGTGGGGTCAGCATTTTTGGGTTCACTTATAAATCAACCATGCACACAGCGAGATTGCAACTTCTGTTTGCAGTGGAATGACACTGAGTATCTGTAAAGACAGATGTAGCTCAGTCTGTCAAGTTTATGAAGACCGATTTATTACCTGTAAAGACAGATGTAGCTAAAGTAGCTATTAGTAGGTAATATGTAACAGAGAATGTGTCATACCTCAGTCTGTCAAGTTTATGAAGACTGAGGATCACGAAGCTGAAACATAAGTCAAAAAGAGTGTATTATGTAAGTGGAGACAAACAGTAACAGATTATAAAGCAGCCATGCTTGACTGAATAAAGATAAGTAATGAATGTATGAATTACAACAACTTTGTCATTCAATACCTTGCCCCTGTTAGTTACTAGCTGCCAGAATTGTTCAACAATCCACACTTAGGTGATCTCGGGGATGCATTTTCCAGAACCAGGTGAAATATTGGGTTGGAGGGGGAATGGGGGTGAGTCATCCACTTTTGTCTCCTACCACCATCTCAACCCCAGTTTCCCATCCCAAAATCCAGCCCTGCACCCTGCAGGATGCAAGAGGGATATCCCTCCAACACCATCCAAGCCTCCCCCAGAGGGGAAGAAGAGGCTGCTAGACCAACAGCCCAAGGGTGACTCTGAAGGAGAGCTCTCCATTGCGGATTTCCCAGCTTCTAGCCTGTCTTACATCAATGAGAACTTGCCTGCAGACTATGCCAGGGTGGCTTCCCTTGTTGGTTTCCCAACAGCCCCTCTCCTTGGGGACCCTGCCACTGATGAGCAGGAGACCCATTTTGATGAAGTGAGAGCCTTCATCATGAAAGATGTCAGCACCTACCCTGGTAACAGCTCCAGATGGCTCAAAACCCTTAGGGACACCATTGCATGCATCCAAGGGTCAGCCCAGGCTCCCCCTCCCATGCCAACACCCCAGAGGACCCTACCCCCCTCATCCATGAAACTGCTGGCTTTGTATGCCAACATGGCTGCTAGAGTTCCCACAATCCCAGCAGTGCAGAGGGCAACCTCTGCAGCCCCAAGACCAGCCTCTTGGCCTGTAGCTCCCCCTGGGTTTGTCCCAAAGAAGCTGGCTGGGGGTGGGAATGCTCCAGATGGCCTTGACAAGGCCAAGAAAGCAAGGAAACCCCTTAAGTGCCTGTCACAGGGCACATGCACCAATGTGGTAGCCTTCTGGCTGTCATTGCTTCACAACACACCCCCAGAGGTGATCAAGAACACCAACATATCCTCCCACCCTGGTGTTGAGGTCACCAATGTGACCTATGGCATCCGCAACCACATGTCAGTCAACCTGGCCCAGACTCCATCTGGCAAGCTCAGGGAGGCCATATGCCAGACAGCTGCAGCAGCAGCAACTGGCATCCAGGACAGCACTGTCCTCTCCAAGGACATCACCCCCATCAACTGCCCTACAGTGGCTATGCTCAAGTTTTCCCATGTCCCCCACTTCAATGTGAGGGGTGCACCACTCTCCTCTGAAGACCTGATGAGGGCCATCTGGGCACACAGTGCCTGGAAGGATATTGCCTTCCATACAAACCCTAAGTTTGTTGTCACCAAAAAGAACCAGGCCAAGCTTCAAGCCATTGTCTCCTTGTCCATCCTGGACTCAAGAGCTGGGACTTTAACCCGGCACCTCCTTGCCACAGCCATCTCTTTGCAGGGATCATTTGCCAATGCCAGCAGTGGTCTGTCAAGGCTGCCACACACCAATGCACCAAGTGCCTCTGATGGGGGCACTCCTCCTATGTGTGCTGGTCTGTCACACCAGTATGTGCTCACTGCTCACTTGGTCATGTCACAGCCCTTCACCAAGTCCATGCATCCCATTGTGCATTGTCCAACTGTGTGCAGCCACATGAAGCCACCTCCACTTCATGCCCTTTCTTCAAATACTGCTTCGACAAAGCCAAGCTGTCTGCTCTAACACCACTGCCCCCATACCCTCTCACACATGCTCACATGACTGCATAACCCCAGTCTCTGGCAACAGGTTCATCCTGTTTTTGTTGGGTAGTGCCCTTGTTCCTTTATAGTCCTCCTCATGTGGGGTTGGATTTCAACAGCATAGCTAGTATAGAAGTGACTACTTTGTAGCTCCACACACTCTCAATACACCCTGCTATTTAAAAAAAAAAAAAAAAAAAGAGAATGGGGGTGAGTAGTTGATACCATGATTCTCTGAGTTAATGTTACAAGTCTGAGAGACTTGTTATGAATCAGATCCTCAAAAGTATGCACAGTTTGACTGTTAATACTAAGCTGAATGCTTAGCATATATTCCAGTAGTACTCATACATGAAAGAAAAGTCCCCTGATACCAGGATGTGTAAGCTATGGCATAAGCATGGTATCATATGGTGTCATAGGATTATAAAGGAATGAGTAAGCATAGGTAAAATGAATGTCTCAATGGACAAAGATTAGTCCAAAGTAAAGGTAAACATAATGAAGTAAGAAGGTAAAGCATTCAACTGTAACTGTTATGGTAACTTGGGTAAAGTCTCTCAGGCAGCAACAAAGGCTCCTGGATGATAGGCAAGGAAGGGGTCTCAGTTCTCAAGCAAGGGTTGCACTAGGCTATGACTTGACATTGTATCCCTCCTGTAGCGGAGGTGTCTAACTTAGCAGTGACAAGGCAAGCTCAAGGAGGGGAGATGATGATTGTATACAAAGCTGAGGAACTAAGGGATAATACATGGGGTTTATATAGACAGAGGAAGGCTAAATATGGAAGGGGACGTGTCAGCAGAAAGGATGTGTCAGCTATCCCAATATGGAAGG
>KI546322.1:0-13824 GCA_000497225.1 Amanita jacksonii TRTC168611
TTGTATCCCTCCTGATGTGGAGGCATCTAACTTAGCAGCGACAAGGCAAGCTCAAGGAGGGGAGACAATGATTGTATACAAAGCTGAGGAACTATGGGAGAGATACATGGGGTTTATATAGACAAGGGAAGGCTAAATATAGAAGGGGACATGTCAGCAGAAAGGACGTGTCAGCTATCCCCATAAGGAAGGAGATGTGTCAGCACAATAGAAAGGATGTGTCATCATTCTAGACAAGTCCATGAAGTCCGAGGACTTAAGGAGAATGTCCATGAATGTTCCAGAAGGGTGTAGAACATTCCATAAAGTGCCATAAAAGGATATCTAATGAAATGAGAAGGGATAAGTGAAGTATAGTAATGGAATGCATAGAGGAAAATGAATGGGGCCTATAGTTTGTAACATCAGCTTAGAATTTACAGTCAAACCTGTGAATACCTTTGAGACTCTGATTAATAACAAGTCCCTCAGACTTGTAACATTAACTCAGAGAATCATAAACTGTATCACTAAGCATCAGCTTAGAATTGACAGTCAAACTGTGCATACATTTGAGAGACTGATTAATAACAAGTCTTCAGACTTGTCTCATTAATTCAGTTGATCACAAACCATATCAAGAACAGACTTCATCTTGCAGCACTCAATTGAGAGGAATTATAAATGGTTCTGAAATGAGAAGGAAGGTGACATACCCAACAAGAAGCTCAGGAAGTGTCCATGAAGTACTGCAAAACTGGATGTGTTGCTTTATCTATCCATGTGTAACAATGTGGGCAAGGTGAGGCTTGAACTATAAATAGATCCAGATCTTGAATGAGCACTGGGATGGTATCAAGGCTCTGGTTGGAATTAATCAAATACCATGTTGATTTGTGAAATTGAGACTTGAGTTTTGTGGCAATTGTGCTTGGAGTCAATTTAATCAGGGAAACACCATTGTCAGTGAAATAATATAGATGGCTGTTTTGTGACTGGTAAATGGTTGGAAGCTGAGCTTGGAGGTGAAGAACCAATAAAACATATAAGAGTGCAGTTTTCCCTACACTGATAGATGATGTTGCTATGATGTGATAAGATACAGCTTCACTCACCAATACCAGGTTCACCAAGCAAGACAAACACCCAATGTTTTGAAACAAGGCTAGTAGGAATGTCTAAGAAGGGGTTCTTAAAGGGGGCTGGTTCAATGTCATAGACTTTCATGGCATCACTAGTCACCTTATTTATAAGTAAAAACCATTTCATGATCACTCACAAGGCCCCCACATACTCATCCCTGATCAGGACACCAGTGAAACAAGAATCTGGCTGAAGTTCCCGAACCCAATCCCCCCTCAGCACCATACAATCCAATGGTTATGTGACTATGATACCCCGCGTTAATTATTACCCTCACATACTATCTAATCTAGTCAATGCATACATTCCTTGGGAGTTTGAGCTGCGTTCCGGTATAGAATTACTCAGATATGTGGCCATGGGTGGTGGTTATGGTCTGGAGTCACCAACGCCAAAACTTTGTTATGCCAAACCCAAAGCGACCAGAGTAAATTTCGTGCGAACACGTCCCCGACAATACGAAGCGATATTTACAACTCATGCCTGGCCGTGCAATACCTGGGTGTTGCCAGTGTAGTCCGCGTCCCATGACGAATGAACACCCAGAGCCTATTTGGACCGAGTATTTAGATCGCTACGGGCGTGTTATCAGCTCCTTCAGGGGACGGGGACACCACTGCTTCTTGTGACCTTCTCCCATTTCTCTTCGATCTCTTCGAATACCTTAAAAGGTAGACGATGGACGCTGGCGTCATGCCTTCCATACGTTTTGCTGCCCCCTATATACAACGCATCTTAGCATCGGATCACAGCGGACCAATGCTACTCACAATCGTCACCGGCTTCACCCGCCACAACCTCTCTCTCACCTCGGAGCTCAGCCCTTCTACCAGGTCGTAGTCCAAGTCAAGGTCCAAGGCTAATGATTCATCTTCCATGAAGAGGCGAAGATCGGCCTCCTGTCTGAAGAGGTGGGCGCTGTAGTGACCTGAAATGTCGATCCACATCAAGAAGAAAATTCAGGATAGATATAGAACCGCCCACCCTCAACTTGTATTCTCATAAGCACAAGTGGATTTATATCAGTCAGCTCGGGAATAACAGAGAATAGTTTAGTGGTGGTAACGCCAGGATACCGAAGGAGCTCGTAGGCACTACGCTGGTCAGCCCAGCCCTGCTACTTGGACATTACGGCAAATTTACCTTCGGGGGATCCCATCGCGTTGCACGTTAAACCCATGCGAATTCCATCTCTATCAATCATTTCGTAAGGCTGAGCTCCGAGCTATACGAATGGATATACCTGGGGACTCAGGGAGACCGACTGCAACAGGGACCTTGTGCTTTCGATGTCTGCACATGTAGTCTCGAATGCGGACCATCGCGTATCTGTTACAGCACCAGCTTCCCTTCCTAGAATGCACGTCAAGGATTCTATGCAGCTAGAGGTAGATATCACGGGCAAACCTTTTCGTGTCAGCCGGCTGTCTGCATTATCACATCGTATTGTCATGCGATACTCCGATCTTGATGTGAACATTCGATCTGGGTAACAGGGAAATTTATGAGCACAATTAGGCAGCAAAGACAGACAGAGTACATACACGGTTCTTCAGCACCTTTGACAATTAGATCGTCAATCATGACACCGATAAAACCGTCAGCGCGAGTCAAGGTCATGGGTCGCTTTCCTAATGCTGCTAGGCCTGCATTTATTCCTGCGACTGAGCCTTGCGCAGCAGCTTCCTCATACCCAGTGGTACCTGTTGACGATTAAGCCAAAACTTTACAGGCAGGGCATGACGGAAAGGGATACCATTGATCTGACCAGCCAAGAACAGGCCCTGAGAAACGAAAATACGAGTTAGCTTGTTAGGAGGCCGGGGCAAATGGAGAACGAGCCTTTATCCTCTTGGTTTCCAGTGTAGGCCCCAACTCTCTCGGATCGACGAAGTCATATTCTACCCCATATGCCGGCCGGACCATTTTAACCTTTTCCAATCCTGGGATGGTCCGCATCATGGTCTCTTGCAATTCTTCGGGCATACTACATGAGATGCCATTTGGATATATCAGGTCGGAATCATAGCCTTCCGGCTCGAGCCAGACGGTGTGATGTTGCTTGTCTTTGAACCGAAGGATCTTAGCTTCTAGGGAAGGGCAGTACCGTGGGCCTATGTAGATGGATGTGTCAGATAGGAATGAAGAGGGAGAGGATTAACTGAGTAAGACAAAATCCGACCTTTCTTGGTTTCTTGAATATGTACGCTGAGATGTAGATTATCACGGACAATTTTCTGCGTTTCCAGCGTAGTTGCGGTACGGAAACAAGCAACTTGATTATCCTGCACCCTGGTGAGTATTGGCTTGCTAGGGTATGAGTGCATATACCTACCACATTATCAACTCTGGCATTCAGGAAGCTAAATGGCAACGGTTCCTGGTCCCCATCTTGCCTCTCTAGACCGGAAAAATCGATGGTATGTTTATCCAACCGAGCTGGTGTTCCCGTTTGGAGGCGTCCAAGGGCAAAACCAGCGGATTCTAGGGAGGCAGAGAGACCGACTGATGGGTTTTCTCCTATTCGACCTGCGGGCCAGCGTTTGAGGCCTGCAAGAGTTCTAAGTCCATTGGAATGACTGCGTTGTTTCCGATTTACCCATGTGAATTTCACCGCGTAGAAATGTCCCTGTACAGACAACAACTTGCGAACAGCTGACAACTTCTCCTGTATCTAACAATGGTTGGATCAGCCTTTGAAGAAGGGTCTTGAATAAATAAGCATACCTAGTCTAACTCCAACTGCCTTTCCCCATCGTTTGTGATCTTGGGCAAGAGCCTCTGGAGAATGATCGAAAACAAGATCAAAAACACTACCAGCTCTAACATCGAGCATAGGGTACCCATTCATGATCTCTTGCACATGTTTCTTGTAGAGCTTTCGGTCAACCTGAGCTCTGGGCCCCTAGAAGCACATATATGTTATTCATCTCGCTTCCCCTTAAGAAAGAACCGCATACCCAAACGGCGGCACCCTTCGACTTGTTGAGCATATGAAACTGGATCCCCGCTTTGTCCGCGACGTGGCCCATGACCCCATCCAACGCGTCAACTTCTCGAACTAATGTACCTTTTCCAACACCACCTATTGAAGGGTTGCACGACAACTCTCCGATATTGTTCACATTCTGTGTCAAAAGTAATGTCCGTGCGCCTGTTCGGGCAGCTCCTGTTGCTGCTTCGCAGCCAGCATGACCACCTCCGATGACGCAGACTTGAATGGAAAGAGAGTTTGGGTTAATTTGGGCTTATGGAGAAGGGAATCTTGCGTACCATCATAGTTGGCTCCTGTTGAGTAAAACCTGTGTAAGGAACGTCGGATACAGGTTCTCGCAACTAGCATGCCCAACGGAGTCAAGCCTAAAATTGTGATCGGAGTTCGAACAGCTGTTCAAACAAAGATAAGATAAAATTTTGATTCCCTCTGGTATTGTGGTGTTTGCATCCTTCCTTTCCATCATCGCTACGAGGTTTTGCTTTCGCTCCAATGTTGAAGAGACTAAATACGGCAGCGCAAAAACGAAGCTGGCGGTTGGTAGACGCACGCTTTTTACAGCCTGCATTATTTTAATACTCATTACATACGGAGTAAGCATGGCTGGGCACCAACACCAGTGACATCTGTCCGCATGACGTTGAGCTGCTGTTCTACGACCAGAGAAGTCAGAGCTTGAACCTTTAACGTGGATGGATCTGCCTAGCGGCACAGTACTATTCATGGTTTCCTCGGTATTTCTACCTCAGCCTTTCTATTCGTTTCGTAGACGTGAGCCAGCTTCTGAGTGTACAAGCATTTGGGTTCCTTTAGCTCACGTCGAGCCCCTAGCCTTGCTTTCTGTCATGCTCCGGAGGACTGTTGTCCATCGACAAATGTTCCCTGCGGTTTGTGCCATCGGCCGTATCCTTATTACGTCCCATAAGGCGTAAATCGGAAGCAACAGCTACCCCGCAATGACCTCAGGGCGGCCTGAATAGGTGCCTATTCGGGAGCCATATATAGGCTTTTCCGAGCCATTAGGAACGTTGAACGTTGATAAGTGGAGTAACGATCATCGCAAGATCGGCGTATCACTCGAGGTACTGAACAGGAGTCATCTGGCTATTTGACCTGAACGAGCATCATCAGGAGATCCGTTCCTCTTCGATAGTACCATGACCCGACCACGAACCTGTAGCTCGGAGCTTTACCCATCCCACCTATATGCAGTTCGTCTTCCGAGGAACCATTTGGTAGGCCCATTTTTGATGGGGTTTCTGGCACATCTCAACTTAAACATTTATCGTGTGGCCCATGCTCGGAAGTAATGAGCGTCAGATGAAGACATAGCTAAATGTACGCTGTTCTCGACACTTCCGTATCACGGCGATTCACGGCACAATGTGCTTGAATACGCAATGGACAATTTTCAGCAGTCACAAGAGGCGAAGATGCATGCGTTGTGGAGTTTATGGAAAAAGCTTAACTATGACCGCAACGGACTGCAACCCCTCTTCCTTCCCCGCATATAAATTACCATTGCACAAAGTCGGGGATCGAGAGCCCTCCGAATTTCATCATGCGCTCCCTGCAATATGTGGTCTCGTTATATGTACTATTCAATTCCATTAGCTGCGTGCACGGCCTAGGAACGGCGTGTTCTGCACCCCTTGGTGCTGGCCTAGCGGCGCCTTCAGATCCGTTCTGGATGGAGAACATCAAACACCAAGGGACCTCTGCCTATAATGCGAGGCCTGATTCTTATCAAGTGTTCAGAAACGTTAAGGTAAGCTTGCGATAATTGTGTGCGCCAAGGGCCGCCAATATTGTGCTGAATTCAGGACTTTGGCGCCACGGGGGATGGCGTCACAGACGACACCGCAGCAATCAAGTAAGATGCATCTTTTTGGTTGCACTTAGCTCATCCCCCGTACAGCAACGCCATCTCATCAGGCGGCCGCTGCGGTGGAGGCTCTTGTGGGTCATCTACGTACGTCATAGCTACAATCCTAGTCCTCCTGACTAAAATTCAGTGTAGTGCAACACCAGCGGTCGTGTATTTTCCACGGGGGTTCGTACACAATGTGTAGGCTCGCTGTGCTCACATCAAGCTATTTTTCTTTCAGAACCTATCTCGTGTCATCACCTATAATTGCTTATTATTATACTCAATTGATCGGCGATGCGAGGGGTCCACCTACCCTCCTAGCCTCCTCCTCTTTCTCCGGCATGGCTGTTATTGGTAAATGATCATTATTTAACACGACGTTTGTGGTTGACGGTAGCGTAATGTCAGATGCCGATCCCTACATTATTGGGGGCGGTGGCTCCCAATGGTACATCAATCAGGACAACTTGTAAGGGGAATTTTCTTCAGCTCCCATAAGTTTTCCCATTTTCCACAGCTTTCGATCTATCCGTAACTTCATCATCGACATTCGGCGGTAAGTCGCTTAGATAGTCGGTGGGGCAGTCTTGGAATCAATTACCTATAGAGTACCCGCCATAAATACGGGAACTGGGATACACTGGCAGGTATCACAATCAACATCGTTGATTAACATCGTCTTCCAAATGTCTACGGCGTCGAATACTGCTCACCAGGGTAAGTGAAAAACGGAAAGCTCTCTTGTCATACTCAATTAATATTGTCAGGAATATGGATGGAGAATGGAAGGTTAGCGCTGTAGCTGTTATCGACTTGGGCTCAGATTCAATTCATTTATAGCGGCGGATATATGGGAGACCTAGTGTTTAATGGAGGTGGATCGGAACACGTTCCTAAGGTTACTATCGCTGACCTCCGAACAGGGAAGTATGGCATGTGGGTTGGGAACCAACAGTGAGCGTTCAAAAACACCTTTCTCGAATAACTATGCCCTAAAATCACCATTAGATTTACTGTACGAAACGTCACTATCAACGATGCCCAAGTTGCTGTTTACATGAATTGGAATTGGGGTACCTTCCTATGATGTCCTTCAGTAACCGAGGTCTGATTCATGTAGGGTGGACATTCCAGGGCATAAATATCAACAATTGTCAAGTTGGTTTTGACGTGAATACCGGTGGAACAAGGGGAGGACTTCAAGTATGATCCCTGTTCCAGTTAACAGGAATTTGTTTAATCTATATCAGACTGCAAGTTCAATGGCAATCATCGACGCCACTGTGAAAAATACGGGCACGTTCGTCCGAACTTCAACCACCAATAACGGTACCCTCGCAGGTTCAATTGTAATCAACAATGCCGTCCTGGCCGGTACACCTATCGCAGTTGGGGTTGCCAACGGAGCAGTTGTCCTTTCCGGTGGTACAACGACGATATCATCCTGGGGTCAAGGGAATGTTTATCATGGTTCATCCTCTCATGGAGAATCTGTTCAGGGTAGTATCGTGGCGCATAAGCCCCGCGCATTGCTTGACAGTACCGGGAGAATATTCGGAAAGACGCACCCACAGTACGCAAATTATGCAATTAGCCAGTTCGTGAGCGTCAAATCGCACGGTGCGATCGGAGATGGAGTTACGGATGATACAGCAGCGTTAGCAAATATATTCAAAGAGGTTCGTCATGGCACGTAGAATGTAACACCCACCCAGTTTAATGCGCCTGCAGTACGCTGGATGTGCCATCATATTCTTTGACGCAGGTACATATGTCGTTACCTCAACATTGACAATTCCTGCAGGAACGCGGGTTGTGGGTGAAGGGTGGTCCGTTCTAGCAGGCAAAGGCTCTTCCTTCCAAGACATGAATAACCCGCAACCAGTAATCCGCGTGGGAGTGCCAAACTCTCGGGGCATCGTTGAAATAAGTGACATGGTTTTCACCACAATTGGACCTAGTATGTCAATCGTCGACAGATGCTGTGACTAATCTGATTGTTTCATAGCTCCTGGCGCGATCGTTGTAGAATGGAACGTCAAGCATCCATCCGATCACGTAGGCGGTGCAGGCATGTGGGATTCTCACATTCGACTCGGCGGCAGTAAGAAACACCCTTATTTTTCCAGGTGCTCTCCTTACGAGTGTGAATAGCCATCGGAACGAACATGCAAATATCTGAATGTTCTTCTAGCGGAAGCAAAGGATCCAGTGGGTGCATGGCAGCCTTCCTTGCACTCCATCTAACTCCCTCTTCGACGGCATATCTTGAGGTAAGTTCTACGGAAGCAGCTTGGGCGATATTAAGAATAGCATTGAAGGGCACATGGATTTGGTTAGCGGATCATGAACTCGATGATGCAAATGCACAGACACTAGATGTTTATTCTGGTCGAGGCTTTCTGTCGGAGTCATCGGGTCCCGTGTGGATGATTGGTACAGGTATTCCTCCGTCAGCAGTCTTATTGCGTTAAAGATGTTGACTGACCATTCCAAATTGGTAGCCTGTAAGTTTCGTATCGATCGTGACTGAAGAAATTCTTATACGATTTAAACCGTAGCTGAGCACCATTCCATTTACCAGTACCGCCTAGTGAATGCGAAGGATCATTACATGGGTATGATTCAAACTGAGAGTGTAAGCACTGCATAAATCTACGTCTCACCTTCTCATTAGCACATCTAGGCCTATTATCAACCTACACCTGAACCGCCGTCTCCATTCCCAACTTCTTCGTTTTATCATGATCCGCCCTTGAGCGGTATGGACCATGGGTGGGGGTTGTCGATTCAATCCTCTGAGAATATTGTAGTGTTCGGTGTGTAGCTCTCCTAATGATACTCCCTCTAACTGAGTAGAATTGTGATAGGCGCTGGATTGTACAGTTTCTTCAAGGTTATTCCAAGATTACTCGCACTGGTGAATTCTGACTCTGATTTCAGGACTACGATCAAACTTGTTTGACTACGGAAAACTGCCAGTCACAGATCGTTGACATCAATGCCTCCTCGGCGATTGTCATCTACGGCTTGTCGACGATAGCAACTACGTATCAACTCAGCGTAAACCAGACGGGAATAATCAATCAGAATGCAAACTCTAATGGATTCCCCTCCACGGTGACTGCTTGGAGTTTGTGAACCTGAGTTACAATCATGAATATCACGTTTTGTGTAATTGTAAATACCACTAAGTATAGCCTATTTTTCAACATGGTCGACAAGTAAAAAAAAAGGCTATGCGGCCGGAAACTGCGCTTTCCTTTCACAGGATGAGCATTGATCGGTGACCGGTGGAATCGCATCAGTCTATTTAACCAGATGGGCTGCAACGGCTTGAGTAACTTATGAGTTGAGTGAATTTGCATATATAACCCACAGACCATGGCAAAACGTACTTGCCTTCCGGACGTTTAACGACTTCCGTATATCGGAGAGTTCGACGAACGTATACGTAGTGGTGTGTATGAGAGGGTGTGCCACAACTTACCCCGACTCGGAACTGCAAGTGTGGAGCATTGTCATTTGTACTGGCGACTGGACGTATTGTTGCCACTGAAGAGATTCAAGTTTCTAGTCATGTGTACTACTTTCTCGCTCTCCGCAAGTCGTGGATAGGATCTACGCTGCCGTATGGCAAGCGTTTCCGAACGGCGCCTCAAGGATTAGGACTGTCACAAGATCGTGACAAACCTAACACCTTAGCGAAAAAAAAATAATAATTGGCTCAAACTCGCAGTCCTTCTCTGATGCAGACTTTTCCTAGCCTTGCTCAAATTCGCTTCATATCCACTGTTTTATCTTCAAAAATATGTTGAAAACAACCCCACTTGCTTCCCCCTTGAAAGAGCTTGGAGCAAAGTCGCATCACATCCACTATCAACGCCAACAACAACATCAACAACAACAACATCACCACCAGCTCCAAAACCAAAACCAACACCAACCGGATCTACATCATCATCATCACCACCGTCATCGCCACAAGCGGAGGAAGGGAAACTCTTCCCATGCCGAACATGCTGAATATTCCAACCCTGCTGACAATGACGACAGCGGTGGCGAGGGAAGTCATGTCGGCGACGACGGAAGTCGGTATGACTCGCCATTAAAGTCTCCCACGAAAATTAACGGCACGTCATCACTACCACGCAAGAAGCACGACGGCGGCCTCATGAACGGCAGCCGGGAACACAAAAAAATGCGTCATGCGCGCATCAATGAGGGGAACATGGCTGTACAGGCGGACGGGTTGAACGGGTTTGCTGCCGATGTCAACCATGCGGGACCGAGCTCGTTAGCGTCGCCGGGTGGTCCCAAATTTGCTGCTCTGCAGGAACAGAGGAGACAGCTGCCTATTGCAAAAGGTGCGTCCAAAGTTCCCTTTCTCGTTAATTCTTGAGTAAAACGTTTTGCATGAGGTAGGCAGAGAGGCCATCATCAAAGAGATTCGTAAGAATGAGGTGACTGTGCTCATCGGTGAAACAGGGTCAGGAAAAACTACTCGTATGTAACCAGGTCATCCCCCCCTCTCCCAAACACAAATCTTTAACCGGTTCTCGATATACAGAAGTCCCTCAATACCTCTTTGAATCTGGTGTATCTGGTAATGGGATCATCGCCATCACCCAACCACGCCGAGTCGCCGCCACCTCCCTCGCCACTCGAGTCGCGCTCGAGCAGAGCGGCTCCCCCGTCGGACACCTTGTCGGCTACTCCGTCCGGTTCGACGAAAAGTCAAGTCCAGAGACGCGTATCAAGTACATGACGGATGGTATGATTGTGCGTGAGCTCCTGTCAGATCCGTTATTGAGTCGGTACAGCGTGGTCGTCGTGGATGAGGCCCACGAGAGGTCGTTGAGGACTGATTTGTTGTTGGCGAGTCTTAAGACGATTTTAAGAGCTAGGAGGGAGGGAGGACCAGGAGGAGGGAAGAGTAGGAAGGGGAAAGCGAAGGAGCAGCAGGAGGAGGTGGATAGACCTGGCCCGTTGAAGGTCGTCGTGATGAGTGCGACGATGGACGCTGAAAAGTTTAGCCGGTTTTTCGACCGGTGCGTTTTTCTCCCTCTTTCGATTGGGTGTTACGGACTAACTTTTTTTCTTAAAACCAAAAGTGCCAAAATACTGTACGTCAAAGGACGACAACATCCTGTTAAAATATACCACTGTACCGAAGGCCAATCAGACTATGTCGATGCCGCCATGAGGACGTTCTTCCAAATCCACATCGACCAACCTCCTGGGGACGTTCTCATTTTCCTTCCAGGTAATCAACGCGTCTCGGCCCGTACTACCTATGCGCATACAAGGCTGATTTTGTTATGCGACACGTAGGCCAGGAGGACATTGAATCACTTGAAAGGTCAATACAACTATTCGCCAACCGGCTACCCCAAGATAAGATGCACGTGCTTACCACCCCTATGTATGCTGCCCAAGCACCTGGCGCCAACGCCAAAGTATTCGCTTCCACACATAAGGAAGCACGAAAGTGTATACTAGCAACCAACATCGCGGAAACGTCGATCACTATTCCTGGTGTAAAATATGTAATTGATACCGGAAAATGTAAAGAAAAAAGGTTCCTTGCGAGAGAAACTGGCGGTGGTGCGTTGGTCATTTTGTTAAACTTGATTTTTTTCCCCCTTATGCAACATGGTAAAAGGTTTCGATACCCTGCTAACGAGGGATATCACAAAATCGTCAGCTACGCAACGCGCGGGTCGTGCGGGACGGGAAGGCCCAGGTTTCTGTTTCCGGCTCTACACCGAAGAATCGTTCAACAACATGTCCATCTCTGGTGAACCAGAGATCATGCGCGTCAGCCTCGCCCAGAGCATCTTGCAACTCAAATGCCTTGATCAAGACATTGAGGACCTTGATCTGATGGATAAACCAGATCGGGATTCCAGTTAGTATTCTTCTTCATTATTAATATCCGCTCGAACACCCTGTTCCAGTCGTATCCGCCTTCAAAACGTTATGGCTCCTCTCCGCCCTTGATAATTCAAAACGGCTAACGAAGATCGGCCGCCAGATGGCGTTGTTTCCTCTTGATCCGCCTCATGCGCGTTCCCTACTCGCTTCACGTGAGCACGGGTGTACGGCACAGGTTCTGACTATCATCTCGGTGCTGACTGCATCTTCAAAGTTGTTTATCGATGTGTCAGAGCAGCGGGAAAGTGCGGTAGAAGCGAGGAGGATGTTCGTTAATGTCAGGGGTGATCATTTGACGGTATTGAATGTGGTTAGGGCGTACGAAGATATGTGTCGAGGTCATGCCCAAGTTGGTGATGTAGTCCGTCACACAGGAGCGATCGCGGTGGAGGGAGAAGACGGATACGTTGAGAAGAAGAAGAAAGGAAAAGGGAGGGCGAAAGCGGAGAGAAGAGAATGGTGCCGGAAGTATTGGTTAAACGAGCGGACGCTGATCGAGGCGGGGGAGATAAGGAAGCAACTCGAAGGCGTTTGCGAACGCCTCGGATGGGCAAAGAGTCTGCACGATTCTGTGGCGAGCAAACCCACCAGCAGCGAAAAGGAGGAAGAGAGTATATTACATTCGTTGGGAAGTGGGCTTGTGCAGAACTCAGCCTTCCTGCAACCTGATGGGAGCTACAAGCAGACGATGGGACGTTCGGTTGTGAAGATCCATCCCGGATCGGTGCTAGCGGAGAAAAAGGTGCCGGCCATTGTCTATGACGAGCTGGTGAGTACCGCGCGGACACTTTTGCATCGTGAGCCCATGCTGACTTTGGGACGGTCATCAGGTATACACGAATCAAATATACGCTCGTGGTGTCTCCGCAATACCACGCCATTTCTTTACATCATATAGCGCTTTGAATCAGAGGAGAGCATGAATATGATAGGGACAATAATGACGCAGTCTTGTGGCTTACTCAAAACTCCAACGGTTGACATGTTGACGGCCTGCATAAGGCTTCTCGAATAACCGACGCTAGCCTATCACTTCATCCAATTAGAAGAGTGAAGTGGTATGATGCTAGGATCTAAACAAGTTTAAAGACCTTTGGACGTAGAATAGGAGTCTGTGATATACGATCCATTTGTTGTGAGATGAACACGGGCTGGTTGGCGGTTGCACAAGGAGAATACTGCGACCCTCGGACCCCAATGCGAACATGGATGACTGACTTGCAAAGTGCCATACACGAAAACCTCGAGGAATCCAGAGAACCGCGGTGTACATGGCCATGGCGTGCAGAAGATCGTCCGGCAAGATAATCTCCTATTGATCGTAAGTTTGTAACCACATCTTAACACTTTCATTGGGAGTAAGGCACAAAGCATGATCATCTTCCAGCTTTGACTTGTCCACCCTCAAAGACTGGATTCCTTCTGGATTCCAATGTACTGGGTTCTGGTAATGGTAGTTTGAATGATACTTCTGCCTGTTGAAAACAGCAAGATCATTTCCTTGATTAGATCGTAATATCTAATCTAATATCTTGGTGTTATCTAAGATGCTGATAGATATTTATATATTGGATAATTGTCTGATGACATATAATGTATTACACATATTGGAACTCTTTCCAATGGCAAATAGTAATTACAATATACTTTCTATTTGTACAATATATACCTATTTGTATCCTAGTAGTATATAAAGGCAGACTTGTGTAGACCAAATACAAGTTGTCTCTTGACCTCTTACCACTATCATCTAAGCTTCATCTCACTCTTCAACTCTACTCAGGCAAGTATCCTTCTACTTGCTCAGCCTATTTAAGGCCCCTGTGCTGCTGTCACCCCATCACATTATTGACACTGCCTGTTGGCCACATGTCTGGGATAACTGGGATGATGGGGTGTG
>KI546323.1:0-18248 GCA_000497225.1 Amanita jacksonii TRTC168611
AAAACACATGGATATCAAATACCATTATATCAGGGAATGTGTTGAAGAAAATAAAGTTGAGTTGTACTACATACCAACTGAACATCAAAAAGCAGATATATTCACAAAAATCTTACCTTATCCAAGGTTTAAGATGTTAAGAGAAAATCTAGGACTTACAGTCAAAGATTCTAGATAAATAGGTTACAAATATATCAGCATGGGGGTGTGTTGAAAACACAACGAGATCGTTTCCTTGATTAGATCATAATATCTAATCTAATATCTCGGTGTTATCTTAGATGCTGATAGATATTCATATATCGGATAAATGTCCGATGACATATAATGTATTACACATATCGGAACTCTTTCCGATGACAAATAGTAATTACAATATACTTTCTATTTGTACATTGTATATACATATTTGTATTCTAGTAGTATATAAAGGCAGACTTGTGTATACCAAATACAAGTTGTCTCTTGACCTCTTACTACCATCTCAGCTTCGTCTCAGCTCTCTAACTCTACTCAGGCAAGTATCCTTCACTTGCTCAGCCTATTTAAGGCCCCTGCGCTGCTGTCACCCCATCACTATTTCGACAGTTCCTATGGAGAATTCCATGACTTCCAATTTGAATGCATCCCATGCATATTGGGTGGTTCGGTTGGAGAGGTAAGACTTGATTAGGTTGATCAAATTCAAAGGAAAGCCTTGTTTCATGAGTATACAGATTAGTACTTTGTGATTCATGGATGGGAAGAACTGCACAATGTCCATGGCGAGAACTGTGGTGTGTAACCCCAATTCCCTGGCCTGCACGACCCGGTTGACTAGTATGGACCCCGCATCCTGTTGTAATTCGTACGTTCGTTACTTATCTTTATTCAGTCGAGCATGGCTGCTTTATAATTTGTTACTATTTGTCTCCGCTTACATAATACGCTCTTTTTGACTTATGTTTCAGCTTCGTGATCCTCAGTCTTCGTAAACTTGACAGACTGAGGTATGACACATTCTCTATTACATATTACCTACTAATAGCTACTTTAGCTACATCTGTCTTTACAGGTAATAAATTAGTCTTCGTAAACTTGACAGACTGAGCTACATCTGTCTTTACAGATACTCAGTGTCATTCCGCTGCAAACACATCCATGGTAGATCGCTGTTTGAGGCTGCCCATTTGGTTGGGGTGTATGAGGTCATATTTGACGGCGTCGTATTGAAGTCTGTTGGCGATAATCTTGGTAAGGAGCTTGGCTATCGTGGAGAGCAGTGTGATGGGCCGGTAGGATTTCGGAATGGTATAGTCCTTGCGTTTAGGTTTAGGTATAACGACCGTGGTGGCGGATTTGAGAGCAGATGGGAAAAAGCCTTTTGAAAGGCATGTGTTGAAGACACGCGTCACGATAGTGTAGATACCGGCCAGTTTCCTGCTGGAACACCACGGTCATTTTCGAGAATGGTGCAGAAGGAGTCGCACCCGTATCACTCGCTTCCCTATCAGCACCTCCACTAGTACATCCATGCACGACAAGAAGATGACCGCCAACGAAGAATGGCTCGCATTGTCGATAGACCCCGAATATATTGGTCATAGTACCATTGCACTCTCCAGGAAAGGACGACATGTTCATCCGAGACTGGGCAACAACGTCACTAGAATCATTCGCACATGCCGCAATTATAATACTTAGCAAAGTTCGTCCGCATGACTACTGCACACGCCCCAATAGGACAATATACGAAAGGGTTCAACCTCACCGACAACGATTTATGCCCGATGTGCCAAATCACTCAAGACAGAAACCATGTTTAGTTTCACTGCCCAAACTACACACCGATTGCAGAATCCATACGCGCATTACTCGAACGCCGACGATACATAAACTCGGCGATCGACTATATACTAGCAAACCCAGAAGCATTCTCCTTCCAGCACGCGGCCGTCACTCACCCACTGTGAGGACGCACACGACCTGGCCACCGATAGCCCTCCAGGGCTAGAAGAACCAAGGGTCACCCCACACGCGCCGGGCGTAGGTGAGGATTTAAATACTAATCATATAGTTTACCTACTTAATGTACCCACCTGTTAAGTCGTACCCGCACTGGACGCGATGATAAATAACGATGACCGAAAAAAAAAAGGTGACATGGTAATGCGGTATTTCAGTGGCGGCGTGGGTCACGCTTCGACGAGAGAAGCTACAAATACGTTCTTGTCTGATCGCCACGGAGAGGAGCATGAAGATGCTGAAAAATCCGCTGAAGAAGAACCTGGTCCTGCTGTTCAACGAAACCTCTCTTACTCTCAGTTTCAAAGGATATTTACGCGGCGGACTTTCAAGCGACACGCAAGAACAAGGGAACTACGTAGGCGAATTTAACGCCGCCTTTGCTGCGGGTCACACAAGAAGAATTGTCAGTGCGTCCCAGCATACTGCTAGTGGCTTTTTATTACTAACTTGTCTGTCTAGAAGTACGAGAAGACTTGGTTAGAAGTAAGTTTTCATTTCAATCTTTTATACTTATTATAGTATACTCAGGCGGTATCCTCTAGCGAGAGGTACACCATAACGGCTTCACATATAAAAGCTTACGAGCAAATTTTGTAAGGCTGATGGAGGCGTAAAAACCAAAGGGAAGAAAATGAGCGCAGAGGAGGTGGGGGAGGATGGGGGGGAGGAAGAATGAACGAAAATGGAAGAAGGGGCGAGGAATAGAATGAAGGGAAGAAAATGGGTGAGGGCGGAAACGAGAGAAATCGAGCGGTTTCAAGAGGCCTGGTGTATTGAATGCGATTCAATAGATTTGTTTGCATTGGTCTGAGCGATATCAAGCGGTTTATTTAGAAGAGGGCGAAAAATAGTAAGAGAAATGACACTTTTCAAAGAGGCAGATGCCCAAAGCCAAGTGTTTGCCCCCTACCATTTTTGACTGACTGGATGTATATAAAAGTGAGGGCGATGCAAATCTGATATACAAGGGGTGATAAAAGAAAACCCGAAAAACCCGCGAGAACCAAATCAAGACCATGGGTTCGGATCCAATCCCGGTGACAGCTGCGCCCGCTTCTTGCCATACGCAGTACCCAAACTGCCCCCGTTCAGCGGTGCAGACGGAGCTGACGATGACCACGGATCGGCCGTAGACGTAAAACCAAACGACTCAAGGGTGATAGAACCATCGTTACTGCCAAAAGACAGTCCGGGCGCGGACGACGACGACGACGACGATGACGACGAAGGCGTTGACGAGAACGCTGGTGGCGCAAACAGATTACTCCTCAGAGGAGAATCAATGGCCGGCGACGGCGGTACACCATAGCCTGATAGTGGTATTGCAGCCGAACGTAAGGCAGGTTTGCCCATTCCGGATACCATAGACGATGATGCCAGGGCGACAGCAGACCCAGTTGAAAACACGGGTAAAGAAGGGCTGGTACTGTCCCACACCGACTCGATGTTCTTCATACCTGGTCTGCTAGTATCCGTGTGTTTATGCGTACTGGACAGCGATGCATGCAATGTTGGTCGACAGGACGGTTCACGGCTGGTCTCTGCTACAAGATCCTCATGGGGATGTCCAACGCGCACGCTTTGGTCCTCCTCCATCGTCGCTGATTGCTTGAACAACGAAGCCAATCTACCTTCAACAGAAGCGGTCCTGGATAAAAGTTCACCTTCGTTATCAAGTGAGCCTGTATCCCTCTTTCCCTTGCTAACATCGTTCGGAAGAGGCATAGAGACAGAACGGTGGGTAGGCGGTTGGAATGGTGAATTTTGTATAGCATCTCCGTTGTTTAGCTGTCCGTTAGTAGGTAGCTCCCCCGTGCGGCTGTTGTCAAGAAGCTGCTTGATAGCAGCAAAGTCGAAGCCTGCGTGAACAGGAAGCTTGGATTCTGGATCCTTCGACCCAGATGCAGGTGTGGGGGTGCTGGCTCTCGGAGGAGGAGTAGCCTGGTTCAAGCGGGAAGGTAAATCATCCTCACCCTCTGCGGCCATCTCCTTGACTGGGGTGCTATTAGCCGAATCCTTCCTAGGAAGACTTGCAGTGGCGACTGAAGGCGGTCGCGAGACATGCTGCACCTCAGGCTTTGATTTCCGCTTGCTAAAGAACCAGCCTTTCTTCTTCTCCATTTCTTCTTCTCGAACCACGATCCTATCTCCTTCAAAATCAGGTTCCTAAAAGCGGAAAGCAACTAATTAGTCATGATGGAGTTAGAAAGATCAAATAGTTCGTACCACTGGCTCGTCAAAGTAATCAGAAAACACCGGAAACCCAAGTTGATCCAATATGAGGGGTAAAAATGTACGATAACTCATATGACCAGAAATCTTATCCGTCACATCAATATTTTCCAACCCGGGCACGCCATTGACAGGACGCAAACCAGCAACGGTTCCAACACCTCCACTCGTCGCACGAAAGAGGTAATTCAACACCCAATCGTTCCGTGCATAGCAGTTGACGAGCCGACCCGACACGACGGAGCGCGCCTCACACCAGGTATGGGTGGACGCGGATAAGGTCGTGCCGAGGAGGAAAACGTCCTGTATAACGCCGAATGCTTTCTGCTTCGCCAGCTCGAGCAAAGCATAAAAGATGACGCGGGCGCCGAGGGAAAACCCGATGAGGGTGACAGGACGTACACCTAGATGTCGGTGCATGAGGACGTCGGCGAGAACGAGGCCGGCTTTCTTCGATCGGTCTAGGGCGTTGTTCCATGGATTGTCGATCAGATAGCCTAGCTTTGTGAGGACTAGAAAGTAGAAATTTCTGTATCAGCCAGGGGGGCAAAAACGGAAAAGAAAGGATGAGCATGACTCACTAACAGGCCATTGAAGGGCAGACATGAGAGCCGTCATCACCGTCGCCTGCAACACGGTCATGCTAACCTGCGATAGGACCTCACCCGTCAGGATCTTCAAAGCGCTACCCGTTTCCCGAATCATCTCAGGTTCCCAAAGAACGCTAAAGACGTCTCCCACAACGGGATCCAAAACAGAGAAAGGAAGTCGAACATCATCCTGGGCACCATTCATAAACCTAAAAACACAAGAATTAAATCTAAATAAAAAAAAAGGAAGATGTGCATAGTAGGCTCACCCAGGTACAGTTAGGATGCAACTAACGCGTTTATTGTTGTACAACGGTAGGACGTTGAAAGTTCTGACTAGACGGGTACGATTTGCCATGCCTTTCGCAGCGATACCGGAGCCAGTGAGGACGCCGCCTGTTGTGATGATAGCAGCGCCTCCCGTACCGGCTAAGAAACCGGTCGTGCCAGTGATACCGATAGTGGTGAATGCGGCGCCCAACCCCGCACCGATAACAGGGGCAAGCAATCCAGCAGATAAGCCAATAACCAAACCACCACCTATTGTCGCAAGCCCAAGCATCATATACCGTTTCTTCTTCTGCATCTTTTGATGCTCAGCTACCAGGTCCTGGTGTTCGAGCGTCTCTACGTTTTCTTGAATCTCCAACGCCTCGGTCACCCGACATTCGAATTTAGTAACGTCCAACCACCCAAGACCGAGCTTGTTCGCCACAGTCTCGAGGAGAACGCGAGAACGTGCGTCGTAAACACTGTCCGCAACAAGAACGAGGAATAAATCGCAGAGGACCGTCCACCTGATGTCAAGCGTGACGTCCTTATCGGCCGCCGAGAGTGTCGTAGTGACACCTGGCATTGCTGCCTTTGAAGTCTCGGCAAAGACTCTGACCGTTGTCTGGGGAAGCTTTTGGCCACTGTCTGAGGGTGATTTGGTACTATCGGGGACGGGTTGGTCATCGACGAGGGTTTGGTCCGAGATGGACTGTTCATTGCTGTCTTCGGTATGGTTATTTTCCTCCTCGCTCCGCCTTCGAGCTTCCTCGGGATCATACTCTGGGTTGGCGACTGTATGGGTCGTCATCAAAGCCGGAGCCAGATCCTGAGCTTGCACCCCATGAAGCGCAAGACTCTCAATCATTTTCTGCTCTAAGAAAGAAAAAAAAATTAAGACACATAAGCACACCCTCAACATACCCTACCTGCAGTCGCCAACTCCATATGATAATACAACCTCCCCATAATCTTCAACCCCCACAGATCCAGATTCGACTTTGCCGCCCTCAGCTCCTTCCTACCAGAGACCATCAGACGATCTGACATCTCTCGAATCGTGAGCGCACACAGACCGACGTAAGCAATCCTCTGGGCCTCGGTGAGTAAATTCTTCGTCGTCTGCATCTGCCCCAAGGGCGTCATGGCTTTATCCTCGTCGAACAAGTACTTTGTGCGCATGTGTACTTGGTCCGTATCATCTTCTTCCGTCCCCCTCAGCCGCGTGTATTCGCTCTCATTCTGTTGCTCCCGTTTCTCCCGCCACTCGTGACCTTCATCGTCGAAATCAATCAGGTTCCCCGTAGCATTGACACTGGTTTTTACAGAGGCGCCGCCAACGCCGCTGGTACCAGTGAGACTAGAGGGAGGGACGTAGTGATACTTCTTTCGGTCTTCCTCGTCCATCCCGTTCGCAAAGTCATCGTCTCGAACGACAGGCATATCCTGCCATCCCTCGTCGTCGTCATCATCATCATCATCATCAGCGGCAGATGGAGCATTGAATATGTTCTTGTGGGAGTCTAGAGAGGCTGTGGGCATGTAAGTGGTTGTTTTAGACTTTTATCCGCGCGCGGTTTCCAGGTGTGTGTGTGTGTGGGATTCTTGTGTTTGGTTGGGCCTTGGGGGACAAACAACATGGCATCAAGCTACGAGGCCATGAGGGACAGTTTCGCTTACTGTAGACGATAGGCAAGGAAATTTTTTTTTAAAGGTCAATTTAGTTCCTGAGCTCCCACTATCACTATCCCCATGTGATTTATTTGACTCCCCACACAGAGCCCGAGTGCCGAGGCCAATGACGGTAAATTTATCCGAACTTCCAGGGAGAACAGAATGACGAACCTGGGGACGTGAGAAGGGGGAAGTAAGTACGACCGAGGTCAACCCAAAACCTGCACTTCGCCGGACATGCCGGGTTTGGTCATCCCCATGCCTTTTACCTAATTGCAGTGCATTGGAGTTACAAGCTTTACCATTAGTAGTAACAATTACGACGACAACGTACAGCGCGGAGCAACGAGAGTAGATGGATACGATCAGAGCGACCGTTGGAGATACATCACGGGATTTGCTGTAGTGTATTAATGCTTCTTGGGAGTGTGCAGGTGCGCACACTGTACACACATGCACACATACGCAACACTGCCTGGTTACTTTCTGATTGCTACCATCCCGCGCTCACATCTGATCTTATCCTCATACGGAACGAAAAGCCAGTGCATGAACAGAATCCCATCCCCCACAGCTCCTATTTAGCCAGCGATCTGTCAAAAGATAATCAACACTTTGCCGAGCCCCATGCACACAGCCGTATGAATAGGACGGTGACTAAGCCAGTGATGTATCCAGCGGTGCACATGTGAGACGTACCAGAAACCCCCCGGCTCCGACTCTCGGTAATAGTGGCAATGGGAACCATGGCAACACCTTGAACCCGGCGCGGTCTCTGCCGTGAGGGCAACTATGTATATATACTTCAACCCTTCCCTCCTCTCCAAGCATCCCCACCGTCCGTCCTCACGAGCGTCGACAACCCCCCTCGTGCACGACGTTGTAACGAAATCACGAACTATAACTACAGTAAGTCTTCACCCCCCTCCTCCCCTCCCCCCCTCCTTAAATCTCCTTGCTCATCTTTCCACTTCACAGCTCTCTCCCTGAGGCACTGCCTTGCTGGTCAAGACACGCAGTCCTCTCCCTACCCCTCCCTCCCGCTCAATCTTTGCACTCGCCACCCGTTTCTCGCTGGTCGAAAACGAACAAAAACGACAAACAACAAACACATCCTTCTAAAATGGCTCCCCCACCTTCTCTCATTGCCTCCTCCCGCAATGCCGCCGCCGCCAGCGCTCGCCCTGGCCGCATCTCTGCAAGCATAGCTAGCCCTGCCAGTGCCAGTGCCAGTACATCCACCCCCAACCCCATCCTCAAACGCCCTTCCAGGCCAAACCCGCTCCCGCTCTCCCCAAGCCCGTTCCCCTTCTCGGCGCAGTTCAACATGTCCCTCTCCCTCGCTGGGCGGACACCTGGATCCCCACATGTCCACTTTCTCCCGTCGCCATCTTCGGTGCTGTTCTCAACTATTTCGATATGCTCCCCGTCGCCATCTGCCCCGCTGACGTCGATAGCACTCTCGCCTAATGCAGTGCCTACCCCATTTTCGGCGGATAGTCTATCTGGACTTTTATCCCCCCTTTCACCGTTTGGAGGCGGCGATAGTGGACTTCAAATTTTTGAAACACCACTCAAATCAGTCTTGGTGAGCAGGAAGATCGACAGCATCCCGGAACAGGAAGGGGAGAAACAGGAGCAGAAGCCAAAACGGACTGTCCATTTCGAAGACCCTCGATCGCCCCGTCCAGTGGGGACGGTGAGTCTCACAGCCGCGGCGCTCAAAATTGGAAAGTTCGGAACAAAGCCGAGAACGGAGTTGGGGAAGGCACTGACCAGTTTTCCTCGTTCGCCTTACCCATCTGCACCCCCCCTCCCGGTCTCTGATCGCGACCATGCTCTGGAAAGGACAGAGGCGAAACGAAGGAATACAATGGACAATACGGTTCTAACTAAACCGTCTGCTTCACGTGCTAGGGCTAGTAAACCTGCGGACAACACTAGTATCACTTTCCAACTGACGTCATCTCGTCGCCTCACACCTCCCCATCTCGACCTGCGCCCGACTCTTGGCCTGGAAGGTGTTAAAGAGGAAGTCGAGAACGGCAGCAACTATTTGAGCGACGAAGCTGGTGAGAGCGCGCAGCTTAGTAACGCATTCTGGCAGTCTGTTTCATTCGAGTCTGGTGGTTCTGGGTTGTTAGACAGTTTCCCCGAGTCGGTTTCGGGCACTGGTTCGGCATCGTCCTCGCTGGAAGTGTTGCCAGCAGCCCCACGTCCGGTTCCGCCATCACGGATCCCTGCTAAGGTATCGATGCTATTTGGAAAGAGCGATGGTGCATTATGGTCCGCTGGTCTTCCTCAAGGTCTGACCTCCCCGCGGGGTCCGGTCGCGTTTGAACCACCGTTGTTGAACGTGAAGCGGAGCATGTTTACAGCTCCGTCTCCGAAAGACCCGTTGGCCAAGTTGCCTTCGTTCGCGACGACCCTGATGGCGGGAATGCCGAATATGGACATGGAAAAGGTCATCAAACCCCCGCCGAGGGCGCATTTAGCCTAGTTTGGATTTTAGCATTTTCGATAGTACGGGGATGCCTTTGTTTGTTTGTTTTTTGGTTTTTGGTCAGGGCAGAAACAGGGTGGCCTGAGGAGGAGGAGGGTTAGAAGAGGACTTGTGTGGTTGCAGTGATCCTCACGCACTTCATCAGTTGATTTGATGTAGTGTGGTGTGAATAGAGAGTTAGTTTGTGTGGGGCAAACAATAATTGGGTTGTGTTGAACGTTATCACCAGGCTGCCCCATCATGTATCAAGCCTCGTGCATCACACATATGATGTCGTCTGCCGTATGCCCCCAGTGAAATATCACCCTGGCTGTTCGTGTTGCGCTAATTTCTCTGTGTTTAGAAATTTCATATGGGTCAGCCGAGTTCCGGTTCCTGCCCAATAAGTTTCTGAAAACCACGTTTTTCAGCCTTTTATTCTCAGGTGCTGCGTCGTCCGGGCTAGGTGTGTAAGTACCTCTTTTCCTCAATCCCTCCTCGAAACTGCTAGATCGACTTTGGTGTCTTATTGTTTGGTAGTGTCACTCACGTCCAGTCGTAGTCCGACTGACGGACTCCAGCTCAGGGGAGGGTTCTAAAACAAAACAAAAAAAAAAAAAGGAAAAACCCAAAAAAAAAAAGGACGAAAACAAGCTGCGCTATATTAGAGCTGTGCAAAAAAGACCTTCCTGAGCGGCCGAGCCCCAAACACTATTGCATCAACTTCAATTCCATACTACCGGTTCCACGGAGCTTGGAAGCAGTGAGTCTTCTTCTCCCGTTTTCTATACACGATGCTCATTTCAAAGTTCATGATTATATGATTTAACCTTGGCCATCCATGTACTGGTTGCGCGATACATCCTGTACTCCTTCCTTCCCACTTCGTTGGTACTCTTCCTCCGCTCTACTGCAGGCAACAGCCAACCGGCCAGATATATAACGTGAAAGTGAAAACATTTCCCCCCTCTCTCCTTCTCCCTCTCCCTAATGCCTACAAGACCCCCCACGTCTCCCCGACCCATCCTCAAATCTCCACCCCCAGACACAGACCCCAGCCCCCTCCCCTTCTCCGCATGTTCCCAATCCCAACTCCAAGCGCACTCTCCCCACGTCCACTTCCCGCCCACACCGCGACTTGCGCGGGCGGGGATCACACATTCTCCAAACACGTACGACCGGGCACCGATCGTCGTCCTCCCGAACGACTGTGAGATCCCACATCGTGGCGGGAGGTCGTACGGCGATGGGGATGGGGATGGGGCCCGAGACGAGGTCGTGGGTGATAATGATGAAAGCGGTGTTGACCGTGAGGCGGGGAGTGTATTGCGCGCCGCCAGGAGGCGGCGGCGTCGTCGTCATTGTGACAAACGTGGACAGGATTCCGGGGGAAGCAGTTCGTCAAGCCGGATTGAAGGATATTTTCATCCGAGAGCGTTTGAGGCTTGTCGGCCGCTGAATAACGGGGACGATGATGATGACGTTGCCGACATGCTGAACTTGAGATACCCACCATCACCGGCACTTCCGGTTTTCCGAGACCCTGCTGACGGAGAACGGACACCGGGATCAACATCAACATCAACGTCAGTGCCATCACCTACAGGCACATCCACGTTTAACGCACTTGCGCTCACGCTTCTTCCGGTGACGCAATCTTCGCCCGCGCCGCCGTCGCTGGAAAAACCTCTAAAGAAGAAACGGAGTACGAGCCGTCTGAGCGGTAAAGCTGACTGCATCGGCGGGGCGTATACCCGGTGGGGTGTTGATCCGAACCCGCGCGGTGGTGATCCTTCCTTGGATGGGTGCTTGGGAGGGTTCTAATTACGCTTTTTTGGATTGCGGGTCTACCTCCATTCCCTGGAATATTTATTTGACGCGTTCATTTTACTCCTTATGTTCATTGAAGTCACGTCACTGCACTCGGTCGGTGTATGCTTCACGCTTACCTACTCTAATGTATCTTGTTACCCGTCCCGAGCTACTAGGCTCAGGGTCTTGAATCATCACGTCCCGAACATAGTATGAGGTTCTATCACATTGAACCGAACTACAGAATGGTCCTCGCCTACCATGCTCACCTCGCTGATGTTTTCAGCTTGCGTTGGCCTAATAGTAACAGCCGCCCCTTCATTATCGCTCCCCCTGGCGCATACAAAGGTCGTCCAAGCTACGCTGTCCTCTCCTTCTTCGGCTACATCTTCGCCGCGGTTCGTTGCCTATTCTGATTGTTACAACGGATCCTCGCCCCTTCCATCACCGTCGTCACTGCAGGTGAGAGCGGTATAAAGTTCCTATCTTGTACGCAGGTGAACGTTAACTGTTATGCGTTTCTAGGGTTACAACACCTTGTACGTGTCGTTCCAATTATAAAATTAATTGAAATTACTAAAACTGACGTAGCAACCTTGCATTTCTCATGGTGGGAGGAGCCCGGGATAATGTAAACATACTTTGTCTAATCGGGGCTACAAGCAAGTCACTAACCACTCACAAGGCGCAATCTTGGACTACACTTTCAGATGACCAACGATCGTCGATCAAGTCACAATACGCAGCAGCTGGTATCAAACTCATGGTGTCCGCGTTCGGATCAACCGACACGCCGACGACGTCGGGGGCGGACCCAGTCAATATGGCAAATCAGTTCGCTAGCTGGGTTAAGAAATACCAGCTAGATGGGATCGACGTTGATTATGAAGACTTGAAGGCCATGGAGAAAGGTGATGGGTGCGCAGAGGTTTGGCTTCATCTCGTTGGGCTAAGATGTGAATATGGGTATCCTGATGGTTTTTCTTTTTTTTTTTGGCAGAATTGGTTGATCGCATTCACGAAGCAGTTGCGGTCCGAGTTGCCTGCGAATCAGTACATAATAACTCACGCCCGTATGTGTTCACAAGCTTTCATGCCCCTGAATTTGATATTTATATGCTCAAGGAAGCTCTTGCACCTTGGTAACAGAGTATTCATCACGCAAGTTGACCGTTGACCTCACATTCCAGGTTTCAACCCGACCGATGGGGTGGTGGAGGGTACCTCAAGGTCCATTCGTCCGTCGGAAGCCTCATTGATTGGTACAACATCCAATTCTACAACCGTCAGCACAGTAAAATCCTTCCATTCGCCTTACACCAAATTGACACTTTTTCGTTCCAGAGGGAGATGGAGAATATATCGACTGCTCCTCTCTCCTATTCTCATCATCGAGTGCTTGGCCCAACACGGCTGTCTTCCAAATCTCAAGTCACGGAGTTGACCTCTCCAAGATCGTCATAGGAAAGCCCGCTACGTCGAACGATGCAATTAACGGACATGTTGATCCCAACACACTTGCATCTTGTTTGTCACAGGGGAAGAGCAATAACTGGAGTAAGTTAATTCCTTACCTGCGTGGATACGACGAGAACACTGAGATGGGATAGACGGAGGCGCTATGGTATGGCAGGTGAGTGTCTGTGCTTGGAATACCCCTTCAAAAATCTGGTTTGATCTTAGGGAATCGTTTAGTATCCCCATGCTGACTCTCACTGGATTACCACCGCAAGAGCCCAATCGTGGCCTGTTCCCTGAATCAATTTCCAAAATGGATGTCCTGCGGTACGGTCCGATTACCATACCTTCGGGGTGTCAAGGTCAGGAACGGTTCATAGTTATGGCCCTGGCATCACTGATATCGCGCTTATCTCTCAGGTCAGATTCGTATATCATCTCACTTACGTCCTGTCATATTCATGAAGCTGTGTCTCTATGGCTTCGCCTCACGCTTTAACGAGTACTTTTCCTGAGTTATGTACACGGATAACTATCATTTCGTCCCGAGCTATTATTGCTGCGTAAAATTCAGGTACATCAATCGCTTAACGGATTCCCTGAACATGCCCCGTTCTGTAACACGAAACAAACGTGAACGTGCTGTGCATTTAGCAAACATCTGTAATGGTCCCAATGCTGCGCGCTACTTTCTGCAAGTTCTGAACTTTCTCCTCTTGCATTTTCACTCGTTGCACGTTCCCTGACCACCGACTCAACTCTAGATAGGTGTCAGAATGTGTGGAACAGGCACATAATTTTTTGAAACTGACCCAAGAATCGTTCTGCAACCCACAGCCTTAGCTGAACGCTTCCGACATTATCATGTCCCCACGGATAAGAATCACTGTTGCTAGGCCGGTGTTTCTTTGATGGCCCTGGAGATGGATTATGGTTCTCCTCGTCAACTTCAATCGCTTTCCGTTTATTTGGTTTGGGCGGTGTGTCCAGCCCCGCGCCTTTCTGAGACTCATCCCTAGTCATGTTAATACTATCTGATGTTGTGAGTGGCAGTCTACCCGCATCGGTGCGGTTAGCTGGAGCGCGTGGCTGCGCACCCAACCCCGCAGCTAGCTGCTCACAAGTCAGAAGCATCTTTTCAGCATGATCGGGTGCGGTGTGGAAGTAGTGTGCAGAGATAAGAGCAATGATAAGAGCACGAAGATGGTTATCTTGTGCTACCGAGGCTAGCTCGATTGCAGTCCGCAGATGCCCTCTGTCAGTAATGTGATCAGAATCTACTGTCGAATTCATGAGACAAGAGGACAAACTTGGATTTCAACACCTCTTGTGAAAGGCAGGACCTCAACACATCCGCAATCGTCCTCAATGCACCACCTAAGCCTTCACACTCGTCCGCAATTGCCTCACCCTGAGCAGCAAGCTCCTCGAATCTTTCTTTGACATGGTCCATATTGTGTTCTTCGCTTCTCGCCTGTCGTCGCGCTAGCCCAAGGCGGAGCCATATCTCGCCAGCACGAGCAGTAGTATATAGCCAGACGTCTTCGGGATATTGTTCGTCTTCGTCGATATGTAGTGAACGCTTCTTGGTTGGCGATATGGACGACTTTCTCTTTCTTGGTGACCGACTCAGGCTTCTCAGATACCTTTGCCCAGGTCTCTTTATTGGTGATGCCGTTCGTTTTCTTGGTGTCCTCGGGCAGGATTCCCTAGGATCATTGTAAAGGCTAGTGACCTCCATTCGAGGTCGGCTCAAGTGAGCCGCAACACAGTAGCATTCGAGTGCGCGCTCCGTCTGGCCAAGGGAATGGGCCAGGTGCGCGTGGTGCAACGTGATTCGTGCAGCGTACATGGGGAACAGAGAAGTGCTTCGTGTATGCGCAATCAAAGTATTCAAATGCTAGAGAAATTCGAAGCGTGAGTCGAAAAATAACCGGATTAAAGTGCACCGAGTAGTTACCTTCTCGGCATCGTCGAATTCGTTCCGACAAATTGAATTCTATGGGCTGGGGGTAAATTTCGTGTTTACTGAGCCAAGGCGGGGGTACCTACTGCAGCAAGCTCGCTTAGCATATCCGCTTTCATCTCATGTAGCGTAGCATATACATCCTTTGCATCCCGCTGAGATGCCCAAATTGGCACTAGGACGAGTATTGGAAAAAATGCGTCATTAGAGAAGAAGCGCTACTCACGGGCTATTTCTTGACGAAGTCCGCGTTCCATGGCCGCTAACCCTTCCACTGCGAAAACTTTACGTTTCGGGTTCCGCCCGGATGGGTTTCGCTGCGATACACTACTGACAAGGAATGTAAGGAGGTGTAGTACCTGGGGATGCGTCATGTGGACGTAAAGAGGTCTACTTCCCGAAAGGGAGAACTTAGGATATTAATGAATACTACATCAAAGAAACAAGCAGGATATATGTGCTTACTTTTACGATACCCGTTTCTCCCAGTTTATTGAGTGCGCCCTTGTCAAGCAATTCATGAAGCTTCGTTAGCCTTATGGAGGCACTTGCTGCCTCGCCAGCGTAGGTGTAGTAGACAACACCAAGAATTAGCAAGTGTAACCTCAGACATAGTTTGGCTGTTGGCTCTTCGATATTCGGTCGCGCGTTTGCATCTTGGAAGTTCGGATTGAATTCCTCCTCCGTGTCTTTTAACGTTTGGTCGATATCTTGCCATAATCCTTCTCGGAGCATGGCGCGTACCCGTATTACTAGTGCCAGTAGGGCGATGTTGGGATGCCCATTGTTTACAGCAAGATTATGAAAGTTTTGTATAGCATCGAGCAATCTCATTGGGCTTTCCGTTTCGCTGTATGATATAAGGGCGAGGTGCGCGGCATATACAAGGTGAGGAGGGTCGGAAGGTGAGAAAGAGTTGAGTAGCCGACGAACGGTTTGGATTGCAAACTTTGGATTATTCTGATAGTTGTTCGCCATTCTCGCTGACATAAGTGATAGGTGAGGCTTGTAAAAACGGAGGGAGGGGTGCTGAAGCAAGCTCAGTAAGTCGGGGAATCTCGTACTAGAGATTGCACACCTTTTGTGCTAGTGAGAGCTGTAATACAAGCATGAGAAACGGGCGGAAAAGCAAGTCCTCAATTTAGCATACCGCTTTCGCTATAGCTTTCTCCACTTCGTCGGCTATGCGCGAGTCGCGTATTCCTTTGACAATGGAAACCTCAGCAAAGGCAGTCCATGCGCGACATTCCATATCCCCGCCTATATCTTCCAGATCCAGAGCATTTCTAAGTGCTGTTAGTGATAGCTCCAGTGAAAACTGATGACGGCTGTGTGTCGGAGGATGGACGAGGATAGAAGGAAGAGCAAGAAGCAAATGGGCAGGAGGAATAGGATTCAACATTGAAGGATCCAACGCGTCTTTCTCGGCTACTTTGGCTTCTCCATCGACCCGCTGGCGTTTGAGAGGTCGCGGGTTGCTGTCCGTGCTGTCCGCCTGCATTGGTGTTTTTCGAGTCTGAAATGAGCGCGTAGCGTGACGTGACACGACGCGCTTTGTCACACTCCATCACCTCATCTTATCATCAGTGCACAACAATTGAATAGCTGTCGGTGGCTGTTTCCCCGGTTTAAAGTGCACAGCGCCCACACTTTTCAATTGACTTCAAGAAAGATCGCTTCCGGGAGCAAACAATATTCTCACGATCGCACCACATGTAGTACAGATTCATATCATCCGTGCTGATGTATATCCCGCTTTACCATTGCTCGCTAAAGTATACTTGCGTCCTCGCAGACCGGATGTTGACTTAATAAAGCGAGCCTTGGCTTGATTTCAGCTGTCAAGAACGGCGCCTCATTTGATTAAGTTCACATGTTAATCTAAACCAGCAACATATGGGGGCACATGACCCGCCATGCCCCTTGTCATACGCACCTGACACACTTTACCTGCCTAAAACATCCCTACTCCCATACAATTGGGATTCAAACTTTCTTCATGGCGCTGTCACGGCGCCAAGATGGCCTGTCACACCAGTGTTTTTGCCATCAACCGTTGGACGTTCCCGTCTGTCAAAACCCATGAATAAAAGAGCAATCAATGCTTCGGATATAGAACCCCAGATTCTCAGGACCTGCAGTGGTAACTGCGGTGTCAAGTATTCATGGAAGTCCATTTTCGCTTTACCAGATGTCACGTCTGAAGGTCTTCGACTACGAAACATTCCTGTGAAAACATTCCGAACAATAATAAGTCACCGAACTTAGCCAAATTAGTGCAAATGAACCCTGAGCGGTGGTTGAACGGTGCTCAATGTCATTGTTTTCGGGAGCAGGTACAAGGGCTGCACGGGCACCTGTGCTACACAGCCTTCGAATATACCCGAAGTCGTAGCAAACACCCATCAGGCCCCCGATGCGCTATACCAAAACGAAGTGCACTCGTTCGAATTCGACAAAATTTCAGCCTCACATATCATATCTTTTATGGCCTATTGGGGTAACACGGGGATCACTCCGTTCCACGCCTTCTGAGACACTCTTCCACTTCATATCGGGGTATAATCAACGAAAATGGTGGCTCGGCGTTTGGATATTTTTAGTCTTGACAGCTGCATGGTGCCTTTATATCTACATACCAGTGGCCACGTTCGATTACTTTTCAGTCATTCGCCCTTTCCAGACAGAACTCCCTTCCCTTAACCTTCGCTCCATATGTTGCTGCAAAACCCCCCCGTCCCCGACGTTCCGAAAACCTATGGAGCATTACTTCTCGGCGCCCTATTCGCTTCATTGTGAGTTCGTGACCGACAGAGCATGGACAAGGGAAATGTTAATCGCTGCCGAAGTCTTTCCGGGGTGACGACCGTGCAGGTCTTGGCCTACTTCAAGATGTTTCCCAAGGATCACAAGTTGCAGAGGTCCATGGTGCGTTGGTGTACAATTATACTGCAGCTTATCATTCACGAATATCAGGTTTTCCTCGTATGGTGTGCTGACTGTTGTATAGCAGTGATATTATTCTCAACGTTCCGAATAGGATTCTGGACATTGTACACAGCGCAATGATCTGGGACGCATTATGGACCTGGTTCATTACTGATTTCGGCTCGCAAGAGCGTATCTGGGGTATCCCTCTGTGAGCCAATCCCGCAGCTGCGCCAACTGGAACTCATACAGCGTTCGATAGGACCGCTTCACTAACAGTCATCTTCACCGCGATTCCTACGTTCATTGTCCATACGTGAGCCCTAGATTAATATCAGACCTAGGATTTAACGTAATGCCTTCATAGTTATTACGTCCACCGCATATTTTACCGTACGTCATTGTTTCCGTCGTATTCACTTTCAACTTATCTGGCACAGTTAGCGGACGGAAATATTGGATCGCCGCTCCCATCGTGAGTGTGGGGAGTAATGCTACGTACCCAACGTGCTGACGCAAGGAACAGCAATTCCTTGCAGTATGTCGTGTGATATCTGCTTGTGGTATGTCCTTTATTATCTGCAATCAAAATACGTACAAACGCTGTCCACCGCAGCCTGTTGCGCAGAGATGTGAGCGATACATAATTTTTATATACCACTGACGAGTGACCCTGTGTGCCGCCTCAGGATCAGAGTCAACAATTTTGTACTATTTAGGAGGCACTTCCAGGTACGCCCGAGCATCAGGTTTCATTCTCTCAACCATTCGAGGCTCAAAATCGGTAGTGGCTATTCTCTCTTGGTCTCGCTATTTCATGCGCCGTGGA
>KI546325.1:0-54766 GCA_000497225.1 Amanita jacksonii TRTC168611
CGTCTCTTTCCCGCGGACGCGTCACCCTTTACAGCTCTCTTGCTGATGCATCTCCTTCCATATTTGGTATCCCCTTCACCTATATAAACCCTACATACTTTGCCTGTATTCCCCATCTTTGGATATTCAATCCTATCTCCCTTCTTTGCACTTACCTGGCTACTGCTGAGTTAGACGCCTCTTCATCTGAGGGCTACAACGTCGAGTCTCTGCCTTAGTACCACCTTCGTGTGAAGTCCGAGATCCCTTCCTTGCCTATCGTCCAGACAGCTTAGTTGCTGCCTGAGAGCCTTACCCAAGTGACCATAACAGTGAATGTTCCAGAAGGTTGTAGAACATTCTATAAAGTGCCATAAAAGGAAGTCTAATGAAATGAGAAGGGATAAGTAAAGAAATGTAATGGGATGCATAGGAGGAAATGAATGAGGAAATGAATGGGGCCTATAGTTTGTAACAGTTATGGCCAAAAGTTCAGATGTCAAGGTCTATTATATGAAGAGTACAAGCATTTCCTTCAGCTGTATAGGCTTGTCCAAGCAGTTTCAATCTCATCAAAATCACACTCTCTATTGCAGGATGATCCTGCCTGGAGAATCATTTATTAACACTCCATAAATTTTTATAAGGTAGTAAATACTATAAACTTCAGGATCCTATCTGGATTGAGGCTAAAATTTGTTGTCATTGGTGAGCTAGAATTCATCTAATCTTACTTGTTTATTGAAGTGTGGTGCATTACTAATTTGGCACACTGTATAATATTAATATTGCAGCCAATGTCTGCCCATCAAGGTCAGTGGAAAAGGTTCTGGACAGTGAATGGTATGCATACCATTCTTTGATTGCCACAAAACTTATATGTTTCACTTGTCTAATTTTCATATAAACCAACATAGGATTGTAAGTCAAAGAGGGGCAAATGTGGTAGTTCACTCCCTGCTATTTATTAAAAAAAAGGAAAAAGGGACAAAAGTGACATGAGGCTGTGACACGGCACCGACAATAGTTCTAGCGGAGTCGGAAAGACACAGTCGCTGGTTGTACCTCAACCACCACGCAACATCATCACTGTTGTCCTTTTCAACGGCTATTACCCGTCCACGACTTCTCGACCCAAGGTTTTCTGGCCATCTGACCCTTTACGTCGCTGGCAACACTTTTTCAAGCTTAGGATCCTAATTACCACCTTTTAATTTCAGTACTCACCCATTTCCGCTTCTCGATTTTACGTCTCCAAAAAACATTCCTAAAGCAACCAAAAAAGTACTCTGAAACCCGTTAGGCTCAGAAGTCGCATCAAAGAACGATTACCCGAACTTTTCTCGCGTTTTTATATCCCTTCTAACCTCGCTTCGGACTTCCACTTTTTTTTTCTTCTGTTGTCGCCTAATAACCACCATGCTCGGTCATCAATTCGCGTATTCCGCGGCGCCTGTCCGCAAAGTGAGGGAAGTTCAGTTCGGCATCCTTTCTCCAGAAGAAATTGTACGTGATGCCAGAAATCTTCCACGGTGCACGGGGCTGACAACCGTGCTTTCATATAGAAAGCGTATTCTGTCGCAAAAATTGAACACCCAGAAGTCATGGATGAGTCGACGCACAAGCCAAAGATGGGGGGATTGATGGATCCGAGAATGGGCACCATTGATAGGAACTTCAAGTGTCAGACATGTGGTGAAGGGATGGCCGAGTGTCCCGGTCATTTTGGCCACATTGAGCTAGCACGGCCTGTTTTTCACCCTGGTAAATCTCACATATCCTCGGGGAATCTCCCGCTCACATGAAGTTATTTAGGCTTCATTGTGAAAGTAAAGAAGATTCTAGAGTGCATATGTATAAACTGCGGAAAGTTGAAAGCCGACATCGTGAGTTATAATTCCCGCTTTCCTCTGCTCGTTTCGCACCCCACCACCCAAATTTTCTGGGGGCTCTCTCCAGACATGGAGAACCCCAAGCCCGCACCACGTTAGTCCCCTCCAGTTTCAGGGGCGCTCTTCCAGCATGGGGTTGGGAACAAGCGCGCGTTTTCGGTCGCTTGATCGCCGCGCCGATTCCCGAATATGCGCTCCGTGCATGGTTGGGCACGAGGTACGGGTGAAATGGGGGGCTGAACGAGGAGTGCGGAAAATCGACTACTCCGCCTGCTGTGATAGGCTGCGCAAGTGGTGTGCTGGATCGGCTTTACCGCGCTCGACTGTGACGCAGTACGACGCGTGTTAATAGGCCCTGCACTTTATTGTTCAATCATGTTTGGCCCCTATCATGTTTTCACCATAAATCTAGTATTGCCCATAGACAACATGATACTGACGCTTCTATTTTCATGTTTACCTGAATCTCCTCCACTGAATTTTCTGTGTTCATATTGTAAGATGGATCCCAATTTTGCAGACAAGATCCGTCATATTCGCGACCCCAAACCACGGATGGCTGTTGTCTGGAATCACTGCAAAACAAAAATGATCTGCGAACCTGATGAGCCGTCAAAAGATGATGGTGCTGAAGGCGAGAATGAGGAGCCAAAGAAAAGTCATGGTGGTTGTGGGCATGTTCAGCCTCAGATCCGGAAGGAAGGTTTGAAGCTGTTTCTTCATTACAAGAAAGCGAAGGACGACGATGAGGTTCGTATATATAATGAAAAGGTTAGCTCCAATCATCTGACAGATGAACACGTCCAGGATATCAAGTCGCTTCAACCGGAAAAGCGTCTGTTCACTCCGTCAGAAGTGTACACGACATTCAAAAAAATGTCGGATTCTGATCTTCACCTACTCGGGTTGTCAGATGAATATGCACGGCCTGAGTGGATGATCCTGACTGTCCTCCCAGTTCCCCCGCCTCCTGTCCGGCCAAGCATAGCGGTTGACGGTGGAGCAATGCGAAGTGAAGACGATTTGACGTACAAACTTGGCGACGTCATCAAGGCGTCCGCGAATGTGCGGCGGTGTGAACAAGAAGGTGCACCAGCGCACGTCATCAATGAGTTTGAACAACTCTTACAGGTTGGTTGAATGAGGACCTTTTACAGGGCCACACTGCTGAACTTGCTTAGTTCCACGTTGCCACTTATATGGATAATGATATAGCTGGAATCCCTCAGGCTCTACAAAAGTCTGGACGTCCAGTGAAAGCCATTCGCGCCCGGCTGAAAGGGAAAGAAGGGCGTTTGCGTGGAAATTTGATGGGGAAGCGTGTGGATTTCTCCGCTCGTACCGTCATTACGGGCGATCCCAACTTGGAATTGGATGAGGTCGGTGTGCCAAGGAGTATCGCGATGAATTTGACGTACCCGGAGAGAGGTCAGTTCCTTGATCAGCAGTGTCTAAATGTTTTTGATTCTCGTCAATAGTGACGCCATATAACATTGCTTACCTTCAAGAGTTGGTTCGTAACGGCCCAGCCGTCTACCCTGGAGCAAGATACGTGGTTAGGGACACGGGAGAACGCATTGATCTGCGATATAATAAACGAGCTGATGCACATCTTCAATATGGATGGATTGTGGAGCGACATTTGAAGGATGGAGAGTAAGTTGGAGGCACCTCATTCCTAGCTTTCTGACTGATTTTCTTCAGTTTCGTTCTATTTAATCGGCAACCCAGTCTGCATAAAATGAGTATGATGAGCCACCGTGTCAAACTTATGCCTTATTCCAGTAAGTCAGTCTTTATCTTTGCCACTTAACTCTTACCCACTAATTCAGCATTCCGATTGAATCTCTCTGTGTACGTTGACATAAGGTTCAGATGTCCTCACTGTTTGCTAAACGTAGTTGCAGAACTCCTCCCTATAATGCCGACTTCGACGGTGACGAAATGAACATGCAGTGAGTGTTATCCTGCCTGCGGCAGCAACGTGATCCTCAAGTTAAACAACAGTATCCCTCAGAGTGAGGAAACTAGGGCGGAGTTATCTCAGATTGCTTGGGTACCCCGTCAGGTAGACAAGTTGTTAGCCGGTTGGAATGGACATTGACCTGCTTCAGATTATCTCTCCGCAAGCCAACAAACCCGTTATGGGAATCGTGCAAGACACCCTTTGTGGTATACGAAAAATGACTCTCCGAGATACTTTCCTGGACTGGAATCAAGTTCAGAATATTCTACTTTGGGTTCCTGACTGGGATGGCAGCGTACCAACACCAGCAATACTCAAACCGAAACCGCTCTGGACAGGTAAACAGATTCTGAGCATGACAATACCTCGTGGGATCAATATCCATCGATCACCTGAACCCAAGTCTTCGAATCCGGTGTTTGACGATGGTATGATGATTGAAAATGGAGAAATCATTTTTGGCGTTGTCGAAAAGAAGACGGTTGGTGCATCACAGGGTGGTCTCGTTCACGTCGTGTTCCGAGAGAAAGGTCCGGAGGCTACCCGTATGATGTTCACGGGTATCCAAATGGTGGTCAATTACTGGCTATTTCACAACGGCTTCAGCATAGGTATCGGCGACACCATAGCAGACAGGGCGACCATGTCATACATCGCGGAAACAATCGCTCAGCACAAGGTGGATGTCGCTAAGATTATCGACGATGCTACCCACGACCTCCTAAAGCCCAAGCCTGGTATGACTATACGTGAATCTTTCGAGAGCATGGTCGAACGCGAGTTGAACTTGGCTCGTGACCGATCTGGTAAATATGCTCAAGCACATTTGAAGGAGGACAACAACGTCAAGCAGATGGTGGTTGCCGGTTCGAAAGGCTCTTTTATCAACATTTCACAGATGTCTGTCTGTGTCGGTCAGCAATCAGTGGAAGGTCGTCGCATTCCGTTCGGTTTTCGCCACCGCACGTTGCCACACTTCACGAAGGATGACTTTAGTCCGGAATCACGAGGCTTCGTTGAAAATTCATACCTCCGGGGGTTGACGCCCCAAGAATTCTTCTTCCATGCTATGGCAGGAAGGGAAGGTTTGATTGATACTGCAGTGAAGACTGCCGAAACTGGCTATATCCAGCGTCGGTTGGTCAAAGCCCTGGAAGACGTCATGGTTTGTTACGATGGCACTGTGCGAAATTCGCTTGGAGATCTCATCCAGTTCGTATATGGAGAGGACGGGATGGACGGCGCCTTCATCGAGAAGCAGACAATAGAAACCTTCGGTCTCAACAACAAGGAATTTGAGCATAACTACCGTGTCGATGTGACCGATCCTGCTGGAGGGTTCATACCCGGTGTTTTGCAAGTTGGGATCGATGACAGTTCTTTGGAACTCCAAGCGAAGCTGGACGAGGAGTTCCATCAGCTGGTCAAAGACCGCCGCACCCTCCGGGAATTTATTTTCCCTCATTCTTCTACCTCAACGCCGCATTATCTTCCAGTCAACCTTTATCGCATCATCCAAAATGCCCTTCAGATCTTCCATATAGACCGACGGAAACCTAGCGATCTCGAACCCGCATATATCGTTGACTCCGTACGTGAGCTGGGCAAACGATTAACTGTGGTTCGCGGAGATGATTCTCTCAGTTTGGAGGCACAAGACAACGCCACTCTTATGTTTAAAATGCATCTCAGAGCAACTTTTGCTAGCCGGAGGGTGTTAGAGCGCTTCCATCTGACGCGAGAGGCATTTGACTGGGTGTTGGGCGAAGTCGAATCAAAATTTAATCAGTCACTGGTCCATCCTGGGGAGATGTGCGGCACGCTAGCGGCGCAATCCATTGGAGAACCAGCTACCCAAATGACACTCAATACTTTTCATTACGCCGGTGTTTCGAGCAAGAACGTTACCCTTGGTGTTCCCCGTCTCAAGGAAATTATCAATGTTGCGACGAACATCAAAACGCCCGCCCTCACCGTGTATTTGAATGATGTTGTTTCGCAATCGTCTACTGGTGCCAAGAATGTACAACAGGAGCTTGCATACACTTCCTTGCGAACGGTCACTGCTGCTGTGGAGATTTGGTATGACCCTGATCCCACATCTACCATCATTGAAGAAGATCAGATCTTCGTGGAATCATTCTTTGCCATTCCCGACGAGGAAATTGAATCCAAGCTGCACCTCCAATCGCCTTGGTTGCTGCGACTCGAGCTCGATCGTGCAAAGATGATTGACCGCAGACTAACAATGCATTACGTGGCTAGTCGGATTGCGGAGAGCTTCAAGACCGATTTATTTGTCATTTGGAGTGAAGACAATTCAGAGAAACTGGTAATTCGCTGCCGTGTTCTGGGAGGAGGAGATAAAGAAGACGACGGTCTGACAATTGAGGAGGACATTTTCTTGCGACAATTGGAAAACACTATGCTCAACTCCGTCAGTTTACGCGGCGTCAAGGGCATCAAACGAGTATTCATGACACAACAAGATAAAGTGATCGAGGGGCCGGACGGCAGCATTAGATCGGATTTTGCGAAAGAGTGGGTTTTAGAGACCGACGGCATCAACCTGAAGACAGTCATGTGTGTGGAAGAGGTTGACTTCAGGCGCACCTACTCCAATAGCTGCGTGGAAGTCTTCAACGTCCTCGGTATTGAAGCGGCAAGAGCTGCCATCATGAAGGAGTTGCGCAGCGTCATCGAGTTCGATGGGTCATACGTCAACTATCGCCATCTGGCCCTTCTCTGCGATCTCATGACACACCGTGGAACTCTCATGGCTATCACTCGTCATGGAATAAATCGCGCCGATACCGGTGCCCTCATGAGGTGCTCATTCGAAGAGACCGTCGAAATTCTTATGGAGGCTGCAGCCGTCGGAGAGAAGGATGATTGTCACGGAATCGCAGAAAACGTTATGTTCGGACAGATGGCACCTATGGGCACCGGTGCCTTCGACGTTGCACTTGACATTGATATGCTCAAAGATGCAATCGTGGACCATCGTCTGCCGGTGCAATCCATGTTAGCAGCTCAGATTGATGGCGGTATGACTCCAGGCCAGGTCGCCATGACCCCGTACGATACGAATTCGCCTGTCTGGCAAGATGGTTTGTTCAAGGGTGACCAGGCTTCATTCTCACCTCTCGCATCAAACGGAGGAGAAGACTCAGCGACCTTTCACTATCTCAGTTACGGCCAAAGCCCAATGGGTGCAGGGGGCATGTCACCAGCGGGCCCAGGATACAGCCCAAGCTCGCCGAACGTTTATTCGCCGACGTCGCCCAGTTTCATGCCTACATCTCCATTTGCCGGTGCAACATCTCCATTCGGTACATCGCCGTATGCTACTTCACCATTCTATGACCGGGCACGGGGACCAACGTCACCTACATATTCGCCAACATCGCCTGCTCTTAATCTCACGTCGCCTGCTTATTCACCAACCAGCCCACGCTATTCGCCAACGTCCCCTTCATTTTCACCCACTTCTCCGAGGTACAGCCCACAGTCCCCTTCGTTTAGTCCAACATCCCCAAGGTATTCGCCCACAAGCCCATCGTTCAGTCCAGCTTCTCCGCGATGTAAGCTCCATAAATCATTCGATCTCCTGGAACTTTCTAACTCCTTTTCGTTGAATAGACTCACCGAGCAAGTTCTATTTACCTACCGTATTTGTATTTTTTCGCTAACCATCATCCCTTCCCTTTTAATCTTTGCAGCCTGTAAGTTTTCGCACTTTTTCAATCGAGAAGTGCAATATTGACAGAATGACTAGCCCCCGCCCAAATGTCGCCCTCTTCACCCAAGTATTCACCTACGTCCCCTATGGCTTCACCCTCCTCGCCAAAATACTGTAAGTATTTAATACTTTTTATCAGACTAATGCCAACGTGCCTCTTAGCTCCTACGTCGCCTACATATTCCCCAGCTTGTGAGTGTATTCAGATATCCGCCGATGATGGTATTAAAATGATTTCGTCTCCTCAGCACCGGCGTACTGTGGGTCCTCTGATCAACTCTGACATGACGCTGAACTGACCATTTACATCCTTTAGCGCCTGCGTCACCAGCTTACAGCCCAACGTCTCCTCGGTGGTCACCATCGAGTCCTGCCCAAAACGGGACGTCCCGTGGTCATGCGTATCAGTCGAACCCATCATGGGATTGAGTTTTCTGGGAACTCTGTTTTCTATTTGCTATCTCGCCTCGTTTCATGCATTATATCTAGTGGTCGCCCTTGCGTCATGCCATTCGTGTAGAAATACAATCACTTTACTATTCGGCTAGATGTGACACTTGGTTTACTTTGCCTAATGACTACGTTCAATTTCTCATGTTGAGGACAGACTCCAAAGCGTCACAAATGCTCAGCCATACAGTCCTACTGGTGTAATGACGATAGCACAGTTACATCTTAGCTGTCCTATTAATTAAGGAAGCTATTGCGGCATAGGCGTCTTGTCCCTCGGACAGCTGTCCAACATTTGTTGGTATCCGGGTGGGACACCCATGGTTGGTTTCATGGTTCATAGAAGATAGAGCAAGCACATCGGAGGGTGCTTCGTTCCTGATGTGCAATCTTTGTGGTGCCGAAATCAGGCTGGCCGGAAGAGGGGGTGGTTTAATTGGTGAACACACTCCACCGGAGGTCGATTCAAGGCGCGGCGAAGGAAGACAGTAGCTCTCCAAAATGTTGGATGTTGCACAGCTATTCGAGACAGAAGACAACATCCTAGCCAGGCCGCGTGGCGGGTCGCCGGATAATACCTGTGGCGAGAAGGACAATGGGTAAGGGGTCATTAAGGGTGGACAACCTCCTGTGCTCCGGTCCTCTGGGGAGGGCAATGCATACGATTCCACCACAGAAATATTTCTGCTCCTGGAGTGTTTTGAGGATGTGGGAAGGGCAGGACCAGATCGACTAAAGTGGTCGGCATAAATGGCCGCATGATCCAAACGAGTCAGACAAGGAAAAGCTCTTCTTGTGCTCTGCCTAGCGCTACTCGCTTTTGGAGAGATGGGGAATGGTGTTTGATTCATGCGTGAACTGGGAGCCTGCCCCATTGAGACCGGCATAAATAATGGTATTGGCTGTACCTGAATCTGGGGAAGCTGAGGAGGGCCACTAGGTAATGCCGAAGGTACAGACGCGGGAGATGATAGAGGCCTTGATTTCTCTAACTTGTCTAGTATCTTGAGGGTTAATTCATTTTCTTTACGCTCTCTAATCAGGTTACGCCGATGCTTGATGGCCAAACCACCTGCGAGGAGTAAGGCTGCAGCTGCCGCAGAAAGCGGTATGGCAAACGCAGCAACGGGGGTAGGATGGCCGCGTGCGAGAAAATTACTAGAATCAATGTATATTGGGCCTTTTGGTATACCCGCAGTTGATTTGGTCGTAGAGTTTACAGAGGGCGGGACACCCGAAGTGGGTGTTGCACTTTGTTGCGGTGCAGTGGTATATATCGATTGAGAATTTGCGGCGCTTGGGCCGACATCGGAAGCAGGGAGAGCCGCGATGTTGGTTCCCACAGCCTTGTATCCACTCGATGTACCAGCAGTGCTTGCGCCTCTCGTACTCGATGCTGCATCATTGTTAGAATCTTGCTTTGCTGCTAGTAACGTTCTATCAGTGGGCCGCAACGACGCTGCAGCGTATACATACGAGAGACGGAGAAGGGAGGAGATCGCAAGAGCGAACCAAAATTGTCCTTCATGACCAGATGATACATGCCTTGAACGGAAACTTTAGGAGCCACCCTTATATTTCATTAGTTAATGCAGCCGTGGAGGATGGATGAATGTCCCTCACAAGCCCACAGAAAAAGTACCGTTGCTGAATTGCTGCACAGCTGGCCATATGATCCGCCCGCAATCAGCATCATCACGAAGGACGAATGCAGGTGCACGTTCGTTGCCCCGCCGGCGGGAGCGCCGTCGTCGCGAGTTTGTTGAGGACTCACAAAGCCTAAACGAGGGTGATACGACCTCCTTTTCGGAAGTCCATTGAGCGTAAAAGGTATCTCCAGTTTTAAATACGGAACCAGATACCGGCTGTTGCCAAGTAACATCTGGAGCTGCGCCTGCGTCACCAGAGTGGACCTTCGCCAATGAGGAAGAAGCAAGCAAGAGAAGAGCATTAGAGAGGATTGGTAAAAAGCGGGTAATGGTTACAAAAGACATGAAGGCCAGCTTCAGTGAGCAACAACCTGCGTGGGAGGAAGGGGAGAAAAGAATGAAAAAGGTGGAAGGGATTGCGGGAACTGATATAGAGAGTGGCTGACAAGTATTAATCGGGTGGGGGAGTGGAGGCTGTCGAATCGATCTCCATCTTGACGTCTGCAGCCTTTTTCATAGCAGAGGAAAGAGCTCTCTGTGAGAATCTTGCTAATAAATCCCTATCATGAAGTTGGTAAGAAATATTGCGTATTATGACACTGCGATATTGTCACTTTTTACGATCTCGAATTTCTTCCAACATCTGAATAACTTCTTCCTGTTCCTCGATCATTAACTCTCCACCGGGGAGGTTCGTTGCTAGCTCTCTGGCTTGAGCTAGAGCATTTTTATACTCATTTGTCTATACATTGTGAATGAGGAATGGGCAACCAGAACGTATATGGGCAAACTGACAGCCTGAAGCAGTGCTTGCTTCGCTTGTGGTGTCACTACATGGTCTGGGTTCTGCGTGAGTTCAAGAACGTTGACCAGCTTTACGAAGAGACTCTGGTATAGATCCGTTGGGAGAGCATTGGAGGTCATTGTAGCGGCGGCTTCCAAAGCCAGGTTGGTAGAGTTTTGAGTATCCTGTGTCTTCTTGGACACCTATATGGTGTAATTGAATCGGTCTCTAACTCTGGTGGTATGGCTAGCCGCGCTGAGCTCAGAGGCTTGAGGACGATATATATGATTAGTCAGCAAAAACCTGAGGAACGGCCTTTTGTGTAGAGGTTGTGAGGCGAAATGCCAGCGACCCATACAATTCCAGTACTTCCCCCTCCTCCCCTGTATACCGTAACAAAAGATGGTGTCGAAAGTGCGTGTATTTTTTGGCTGATTTCAGTGTGCACCGCATAACTAACTTTCTCAGAGCATGCGTATATCCTGGACAAACATGGGGACGAGGTTTACGTGCATTACCTGAACACAGATAAGAGGATGGACGAATGGATCCCGGAGACTAATCTCCGACCTGCGAAGGATAATACTAACGGAGTCACTCTTGAAGCCACTACCAGGTTTGCTGGGACTAAGCGTAAACGCGACTACTTGCTTCATTCACCTCAAGTGCTCGAACAATTGGGAAATCCACTAGAGGAAGCAACTGTAACTATGTCGGAAGAAGATTATGACCTCGAGCAGCACAAGCGAATCACTGCCCAGAGGAATTTTGATAAAGTCCATTTTGGAGAATGGCAAATAAAGACTTGGTGACTACTTTCATTTTGGAAAACTGTAGCCAATGACTGAAAGCGTGCGGGTAGGTATTTCTCTCCATACCCGCTGACAGAACCTGAACTGGAAGATAATGCTGCATCAACTTCCTCCCTACCTACGTCCAACTCACCTTCATCTTCGTCATCTTCAAGGGCGCAGAAGAGTGCAACAAATATCACTGCTAGCTCTAGAATACCCGGCGTCCCACGCACTAACCCACGCTCTCATGTTCGCACCTCCGACTTGCTTGCGGGTGGGCTTGGGAGGCAGAATGTGCCGCCTGGTGAACGTGCGACACTGTGGGTATGTGACATGTGTTTTAAATACATGGCCGAGGGATCGACATGGGAGATGCACAAGGTATGTGGTGACATTCCCTAATATTCATCTGGAAATTACCTTGCCGTGAAGAGGGAGTGTGGACTGAAACATCCTCCTGGGCGCAAGGTTTACCAGCGCGGAGCACATACGATATGGGAAGTCGACGGAGCAAAAGAGAAAGTAAGCCTTTCTGACAGGAAACTACGCATTTGCGTTCATCGGATAGTTAAACTCGGACTTTTTCAGTTGTATTGCCAGAATTTATCGCTTTTTGGAAAACTTTTTATTGATGTCAAGACCCTATTCTTCGATTGTGATAATTGTTAGTTGCTTCCTCCTATTGCTATATTCTGCAGAACTTGATTTTTGTAGTTCTGTTCTACATCTTGACCGATGCAACATCTCAACGCGATCATATGATTGGATTCTTTTCGAAGGTATGGTCGCCGGTCTTTCTTTCTTCTTCACGATGCTCACATATTGTAAAGGAAAAGGCCTCGTTTGACAATTACAACTTGGCATGTATTATCACACTTCCCCCCTACCAAAGGCAAGGGTATGGTATGCTTATGATTGAATTCAGTGAGTATTATAATCGCGGACAACCTTACCCTGGTGACAGAGGGTGCAGGTTACGAATTGTCCCGTCGGGCTAATCAAGTTGGCACCCCTGAGCGGCCTCTGTCTGACCTCGGATTGAGAAGCTATCTGGCATACTGGGTAGCTACCCTAATTCGATTCTTCCGGTTTGAGCCCCTTTATTGCGATCCCTGTCTTGTTGCTAAAATAAAAAAAATTCCGTAGTCGTGTCCTTTCGGCTCTGCCACCTGAAACTCTGAAGCAAACTATTACGACAAGGGGAACATTTCCTGACATATTGAATGGTTATAGGTCACCATCGGCGTCATCTTCCGGTCAGGAAGACGCAGAGATATCGTCGTCGAATCCAAATGTAAAGAAAAGAAGAAAATCAGTGAAAGGTTGGGATGGGGAAAACAACGATGGTGGTCCCGTAAGCCAGCAGACCATCATCGACGGTATGCCTTGTTCCAGTTAATGTTTCTTCGTCTGACATTCTGTAATTTTGTTAGACCCTTTGTTTACCAGCATGCGTACATTTACAACAACTCTCCGTGAGGATGGGAGTGCAGTAACACATGTGAGCGTACGATGTACACTTGCTGACATTGCGCGTGCCACAAATTTACGAGTAGAAGACGCCGCATTTGCGTTGAATGAGTGCGGGCTGTTAGCAAAACGGATCAAGGCCAAGGAGGGAAGTGTTAGTGCATACGGCGAGGGGACTGGGATGGCCGATGTTGCATCTGGCGATGTAATCATGCTCACGAGGCATATGGTTGAGAAGGTAGCGCAAGAGAGGAATGTGAAAAGACCATGTATGGATAGAGCATATGTATTATTGTAATCTGTCCCATCAGGCTTCCCAATAATATCTAATCTTATCTCTATGTCATCAAATCTTTCAAGGCGCATAGTTGTCCTGATTTCTGGTTCGGGTATGACGATGATCTATCACATCAGGGAGAGGATCCACTGACAGATCCTCGAGGTACAAACCTACAAGCACTGATAGACGCCAATATACCGCGTTCAGAGATCGTCCTAGTACTGTCGAACAGGAAACACGCCTACGGGTTGATTCGCGCTGCGGATGCAGTGATACCCACCGCTTATCTAGCCTTACAACCCTTCCTGAAGGCTAACCCAGACAAAACTCGTGATGACTACGATGCCGAGGTCGCGCAGATTGTGCTCAGAACGAAACCAGATATAGTCGTCCTTGCTGGCTGGATGCACATTCTTGGGGAGCGATTTTTGGAGCTGCTGGATGGCTCCAAGGCATTGGAAGGAGAAGATGAGCCGTTGTCAGTGCCCGTTATCAATCTCCATCCGGCGTTGCCTGGGGCATTTGACGGAGCGAATGCACTTCAACGAGCATATGATGCGTTCCAAAGAGGGGAGATTGACAAGTCTGGTGCGATGGTGCACAGGGTTGTTAAGGATGTGGACAGGGGAGCACCTGTTCTGGTGAGAGAGGTGGTGATGGAGAAGGGAGAGGGAATAGAAAAGTTCGAGCAACGAGTGCATGCAGCCGAGCATGAGATTATAGTCGAGGCGACGAAGATTGTTTTGGATGAAGTGAAGCCCTTGTTGTAGAACAAATCTCCAAACATTGTTCTTTCTCTCCGCGTTACCTCCACGCATATAATCATGTCGAACAGCAGTAGGCCGTCTTTGTCCACCTCTTCCCTTGGAGACCCTCATGTTACGGTCCATTTTTCTCAAACTAAATTGTTGTCTGACTTTGATGTAGCCCCCACGCTCGTCGGTGTCGTCACTCTCACTCAATGCTTGGCCTATTCCGCCTTTGCAACAATCAAAATCTAAATCAAGACAATCCCCTCCCTCGATCGGGTTAGCCCTAGAAATGGATACCATGCCCTTTTCTGTGAGTTGCCTCGCCGTCAATTTGACCAAGTCCCAAGGAAGTGACCACCTTCCTAGGAGTTCTTTGCTGATGAGTTGCTCGATGATACTGCCGCTAAAATTGTCCCCGAGCGTATCCTGTCTCCCAAAAAGAGCGATATTAGCATCAAGGTATGGACGATCCTTGCCTCTGCTAGCAATAGAGCCGTGATGACTGCAGACATACGTCCTGGAAGACAGCGTTGTCAGCCAAATTATCGAATCTATAACACCCGTAAGTACGTCGGAAGATCGTTGGCTCAGTCGGCGAAAGGTCTGCTTTTCTTTTTTTGGCTCGAGTTAAAGTTACATGGACCACTGTGGTGCTTAGAGCATCCTGCCTACCATCGCGGAACAGGACGATCCCTTGGAAAAGTGCTCATCTACGATACATAGCATCGTGCGTTCGTCTATCGCTTCCTTCCGCGTTGACTTCTACCAACTTGTCCCAAGGAGGAATCAGATCAACCATTTGAAGTCGATTTTGACAACTGTCTCTTAACTTCAATCATACGAACAGGCACCCCATTACCAGAAACAACATTACTATATGCGGCTCAATTAGTCTTGTCATTTTTCCGTTTCAATCCAAGATACTAATACAAATGTCTAGGTCGCCAGTGTCAGCAGTTTGCACGCTGCAGGAGTTGTCCACGGCTTGATCAGCCCAGAAACTGTGGCGATCCGGAATGAGAAATGCCTAGTTTTGTGTGACTGTGAGCGCCGGACTCCAAGCCTACGTGGTTCACCTACGCTACGGGATCATGATCATCAACGAATGTATCTGTACAATGCACCTGAAATAGTCCTTGGCTGGGCTCGGGGCTCGGCCGTCGATTCGTGGGGATTCGGTATAGTACTTTATTACATGCTGATTGGTTTCGTGAGTGCAACGATCAATGGGCATTTTTACTAACTGTGAACGGCGTTGTAAGCATCCATTTGGAGATCGAGATGGCCAAGAGGATAGAATTGTCAACGCAAAATCACATGCATTGAGGTACCTCGACCTCGTTGACACAGATGCACGAAACCTCGTTTCCAAGTGTTTGGAACGTAATCCAGCACTTCGGCCATCTATTTCGGAAATAAAAGCACACCCATACTTTTCCGCCATGTAAGCCCTCGTCGCTCGACAAACCTCGAACATTCTGATAGTAAATATAAATAGTGACTGGTCTAAGATGATAACGAGATATGTACGAGGTATGTTTATTCCTTTCTACCACTACTAGAGGAGACATTCCGCCCTTGTCATAGTGCCGTTTAGCGAGGAACCTCAGGTCAATCCACTACCCCTAGGGCGCCCACACTCAACACTGTTCGCTCCCACTGAAACTTCTAGCAAGACACCGATGAATCTGCAGTTGGGCATTCCTGACCTTCGTCCGACTTTTGACGGCGACATGACGTCTCCTGGACCACTAGAACAGCCAGTACAAGCAACCGTGAATGACTCGGTTCCAATCACTCATAGCACAGCTAAAAGCGAATGGTTTGCATCAACTGCTGATGTCTTGGAAATCACCAGCGATCCGAAGTCTATTCCTACTGAGGATCAGGATATTATGACGACTACCATGGAACCCGACTTGCAAAAGGAGGCAGCCCCCCAACAGGACGAGGCTATCCCCCGCAATAGCTATTGTCACGACAGTAGAGATCTTCGAATGAAGCTTTTCTGGGACATGGTAGATTCAGAGCAAGACCCTCAGGGCACTTCCATACCAGCTAATGAACTACCCAACACGTTAACGTACTTTACGTCGCGTCCGAGGAGGTTACGAAGTCGGCAGTCATCTGCAATGCCTTTCGCATCCCAGTTGTCACTGTGGCGGTCGAGTTTGGACGTTTCTTCGTCTCGCTTGAACGAACAGGGTAGGCAAAGCAACAAGAACAAATGGATCAATGGATCAATGCCTCAAGCTGCTGAACTACAGTCAGTAACTCGTGATCTTCCACCTGGCATCGAACGGATTGGTAACGGAATAGGGTACACGTATGCGCTGCCTGCTGCCAGTCGGTCCAAGCTTTCTATTTGCAGCAACGTACCTCGCTCCTGTCATGGAATGTTCGGCTGCTCCCCCAAGTTTTCTATTGGCCTCGGACTTGGAATACGCAAGGCAAAAATAAAATATACGGATAACGTGGTCAATGCACCTAAACATTCTATTGGCTCTTCGACAGTCGAGATCAGTCCAGAATCTTCTCCGGAGTGGAATATGACGCCTTTCTATGATGACTGTACAACTACCGTCGTCTATGCTTCTAGCCGGCCGACGCTGACCAATGCTGTTCCCATGAGCTGCCTGGATTCGCCTAGACAAGAATCGGAAGCTGAAGACTCGGATGAAGCTGGCCCACTGACGCCAGACACCGTCGCACTCGAGAATGTTCAAGAAAAGGACAGACTTAGCGAACAGCAAGAGGCTTTCCAGGACATTATGGAGGCGCCTACCCTCCGACTCGTCTCTGCATGCGGGGCTGACTAAGAGTTTACAACAGTTTTGTATTTGTTTTGTTTTGATTTGTGGCTCAGATTAGATGTGACAATATAAATGACGCCATCCACTCCCTCATCGTTATCTGGATCAGTTCTTCGTCTGACTTATCACCATGGCTCACACTCTCCCGCCTCTTGACTATCCTTACAATGCACTCGAACCCTACATCTCAGAAGAGATTATGGTTCTTCATCATACTAAGCACCACCAGACCTATGTCAATGCTTTGAACGCTGCAGAAGCTGCCTATGCCAAGACGGCTACTCCAAAGGAACGCATCGCTTTGCAGGCTGCACTCAAGTTTAACGGTGGTGGTATGTGATCGTTTTATCTGAATGCACGGCAGAGCGATCGATCGCTAACCATGACTTGTTTTATCCCCCGCTCAATCTATTTCCAATCGCATCATAAACATATCTTTGAAACGTACTCAGGTCACATCAACCACTCCCTCTTCTGGAAAAATCTGGCACCTTCCAGTGTTGGCGGTTTGAAGGATGGCCCGCTCAAGAAGGCTATCGACGAGGCGTTTGGTAGCCTCGACAATTTGAAGAAAGAATTCAACGCGACTACTGCTGCTATCCAGGGCTCTGGATGGGGCTGGCTTGTGGGTCCCCCATTTCTATGTTGGACGGCTTGTATCGGACTGACGCGCGGTGGTATGATTTACCCAGGCTGTCAAACCCTCTTCAAACCGTCTTGAGATTGTCACTACAGCCAATCAGGACCCGCTGTTGAGCCACGTTCCTATTATTGGAGTGGATATCTGGGAACATGCGTTTTATCTCCAATACAAGAACGTCAAGGCTGACGTGAGTGATTCCCCGGGGTTACCCCGTGTAGTGCTTATGTGATTGGGTAGTACTTGACTGCCATCTGGCACGTCATCAACTTCCAGGAGGCCGAACGGCGCTACTTAGAGGCTGTTGGTGGAGCGAGGCTCTAAGTGCAAAGGTGTAAAAAAAAGTTTGGCCAATAATTATATAAAATGTATGTATTTCCAGTGCCCAAGTTCTTACCACCTGTTTTCTCCATCGCCAAGATCGACGCGTTGTAAGCCTCCGCTGTCAGATAAGACGAGACGTGTTGAAGCCCGTTTTGTTTCGAACTGGAAAGCGCGCATGTTGCCAAGTCAGTGACCCAGATGAAATAATCTCACACCTGAATATATGGCACGATAAAGAGGCCAGTCTGTAGACAAGCCTGGCGGTTGTCGAATCGTGCACTTCTCGTCGATCCTCATGGGCAGGGTATGCGGGTTTCAAGCTTCTCGCCAGGTGTGCGAAAGGTGAGATCAATCAGTAGATAAATCCTCATTTTTGATTCCACCCTGGTGTAGTCGCTGGCAAGCCACACATGTAGTACCATCCCTTGGTATTATGGCGGCGACTGTTGGCATCGGTGCAGTCCCTTCTGTTTCGCGGTATACCTGCTGATACGATGGGTCTTTAGTTCTCATCTTTGTGGGTCTAATCGCCCTCTGGAGATGTATCTGTTACGATCGTTGCAAGCGAACCGCTACCCAAGCACTGACTCGACGACGTTTTCGAACAGAATATGAATGGACTATCAGCCAAACTCCCCGGGCTCAATTAGAATTTGGGGGAGAGGAGGATCTGCCGCCTTACTCGTCCGAACCCAAGTTGCCGTCATTCGCCGAACATGCGGATCTGATCGCACATGATGGAGCAGGGGAGCAATTCCGTGAAGGTGATGAACCAGTCCTTGGCTCGCAAAAAGAACCGTCAGCTGTGGTGACAGCTCCCGTGATTCAGTATCCGCCGCCTTCTTATCATTTGTGATAGATTTAGCGTATACGCTGCTAGTCATCTCATTAATGAAACACCCGTTTCGGATCATGAGCCATAACAGTTCAACTTCATGAGACTCATACAGGCATGGGGGGTTCCCGCGATACATGAGATTAAGCGAATTTTCGGAGCTTGGAGATATAGGAGGCATGCATGGGAATTGTAAGGGCGAATACATGTGGAGAGCGATGGTAGTGGATGAAAGGGCTTATAGACAAGCATCTACTCCTTTACTTGACTCTCCTGTTCAACCGCCAAGATTTCTTGGCGCTTCTCCTGCAGACGAGCAGCTCTGCGCTCGCGAAGAGCCTGAGGGACAATTAGGTATATAGATAGCTTATCTACCATGACATTGACGTACCTTGTTCTTGATGCGGCGGGCCTCCATTTGGTCTGTGAGAACCTTGGTACGTGTCTTTTCTGCCTTGGCTTTGTGGATGTATTCCATAAGCACACGTTTATTCTTAAAGACGTTACCCTTTGATTTTTGATAGAGAGAGTGATACCTAATATGTCGACTGAGTTTGAGATATGCGCGCGTGCTAGAGATGTTTCCACGTACAGGTGTTTGTCGATCTTTCCTGCTTCTCTATATTTTCTTAGGAGCCTCCTGAGCACTCGCTGTCTCCTCATCCACAGCACTTTGGTGGGCATACGAGCCTCCGCAGTACCCTGTCTCTTTCCTGTACCGGTGTGTCTTCCCTTGCGCTTGGCAGCATGGAGCTCGCGCGTGCGGGCACGGGAGTGGATGGTGGTTGGTTTGACGATAATACGGCCGTCCTTGATGAGCCTCTTGACATGCGTACGGGAGTTGGCATTTCCAATTTCTGCCTGCTCAGCGGGGTCGAGCCAGATCTTGCGTTTTCCAACCCCTGCGACGCTCGCGGCGAGACGCTTTTGTGACCGCAGGTTGACTATGAGATCAAAAGATTAACAGTGAACCGGTTCTTCTGGGGAAAATGAATGAACCCATTGTTTGTTAAATCTTGCGGGTCTATATGCAAGATAAAGTGAGCCCTTTCAGAAGTGCATGAGCAGGAGGACAGCAACTAACCTTGGACGTCGGTTACAGTGTCGTTTGGAAAGCTTGGTGTTGTTCTGTCCTTTGATTACGTAATTCAAGCCACAACGGGCAACTGTACAGTTGACTTCCGGTGATTTCCGAAGATGAGAGTGACTAGTGACTCGTAACTTTCAAATATATGATTCGTTTCCAAAACTGAATTTTGCTCAAAGGTGCCGGTGGATATAGCGCTCAATCTTTATACAGGTTTACTCTCCTTCTCTTACAGGAGTTTCTTCTCTCAGCATGGCGGTGATAGTGCAGATTGGCAGATTTACATGGAAGAGGTAGAGATTTGGCGGCAATTTCGCGATTTGGCTGGTTGCATTGTGGGGCTCAGAGGGGCACCTATCCGACTTCCGAGTCAGCCGCACGTGCAGAGTAAAAGACAAAGACGCCGCCTGATTTTTCTTTCTCCCCAACCTTCATCATCCTTCTTTCTCCGTCTGAGCCTTTCTCTTTAACTTTGCCTTTGTTGGCGGTCGCTCAGCGACCCCTCTTGCCCTCGTTTCCCCTCATTGCCGAAACAAGTATAGTCCTTTCTCAAGAAATTTTCGGACCTTCTAATTTCCATACATCCTGTTCGCAGGAAACGTGTGCACCATGATCATATCGCTATAGGCACGAGTCCCGTCACGTTACAACTTTAGCATACCCAATCACCAAGGTTGTCTCTCGTAATCCATCCAGAACCGGTTGATTATCTTTTTCCTCAAGTCCAATCAGATTCTCCCTAAGGGCCCAATTCGGTTTACGTTCACACACCTGCCTTCTTCGACCTTATATCAACTTCCTGATTCAGAACCTCTCTGGCTATGCTTGGCTCATCCGAAGACGCATTGCAAGCCGACAGTGAAGGTTCAGACGGCTCAGACAATTTACCGACTAGTCCACGATCAAATCTTGGCCCGCATTTAGACTCTCATTCTACCTCTTCCGCAACTGCCACGCTCAATAGCTCAGACACACTAATGACCCTGAGTTCGTCCACCGTGACCAATTTGAAAGCAATGGATGGATTAGCACAGGAACATACGTCCTATCCTCTTCCTCCGCATGATTCAGGCACCTACGAACATAAACAACCTGGTCACACACGTTTATCTCTTCAGAAGCTTGTGGCCCCAGTCGATGATGCCACAACTGCTGAAAAGAAAACCATAAAGCCCGGTGCCGCCCAGCCCCAGACCACAAAACAACGTTCCATGTCCTCTGCCTCCAGGAGCTCAGAGTACGCTATCACCAGCGGCGGCGCTTCCCCAGTGTCGTCGCCCACAGACAGTGACTGGGCAACAAGCGCTCCGCCTAGCACGGTGCCAAGTCGTCCTGCCAGTCGGGCCCCAAGTATGTCCGCCGGGGTATCCGGGAACAAAGTATCCGCGCAAGCCGATTCCAAGTCCGGTAAGGGCGGAAAGGACAAGGATGAAGCGCCCTGGTCAACTCCCGCTAAGAACGGGAAAAGTTCATCCGTCCATTCAGATCACAAGTTCAACTTTAAAGATCTAATCTCAGGCGCTCCTAAACTAGGACGAAAAGTCTCGCAAAAGTCAAACTCATCTCGTAAATCTGACTCGGAGGCCGATGGGGCCAGCGTTGTCAGCAAAGCCAGGAGTACGGGAGGGGACAGCACGGCAAGCCTATCAAAGAAATATGGAGTGTGCCAAAAGGTTGCGATTGGAAAGGGTGCCACGAGTGTCGTGAGATTGGCCCACAAATGGGATCGCTCTGAAGAGAAATTATATGCAATCAAGGCATGAGCTCAGATGTATTCATCCAGGTTGCAAAAACTGATGGTATTCCAAGGAATTTCGCAAACGCCGCAAGAACGAGACTGAAAAGGAGTATGTCAAAAAGCTCACTGCCGAGTTTTGTATTTCATCAGCGCTCCATCACCCAAATATCGTCGAAACAGTTGATTTGGTCCAGGATGAGAGTCAACACTGGTGTGAAGTCATGGAGTTTTGCCCAGGCGGTGACCTCTATGCTGCTATTAAGAGAGGGTGAGCATCGTGATTCTTACCTAATGATCTCAGTATTGATCTATCTTGGCGTAGTGGGATGAGCCCAAGCGAAGTCGAGTGTTGCTTCAAGCAAATACTCTACGGCGTTCAGTATCTCCATAGCCAGGGTGTCGCCCATCGCGATATCAAGCCCGAGAACCTGTTCTTTGATACTAAGGGACACTTGAAGGTCTGCTATGCTCGTGAGATTGTGGGCCGAACACTAAGGAATTCATACAGATCGGCGATTATGGCGCATCCACGGTCTATCGTCTTCCTTGGGAAACAACAGTGCACATGTCAACAGGGCTGTGTGGAAGTGAACCGTATATTGCTCCTGAGCAATTCTTAGGGAAACGTAAGTCAGCCTCATGTCCTGTCAGACAAAAGGCAGAAGTCTGACATTTAGTTCCTTCCTTGATCAGCGTATGATGCACGTCTTGTTGATATCTGGGCTTGCGGTATCGTTTACTACTGCCTACATTTTCAAGAATTGCCATGGCGCGCAGCTCAACCCGCAACTGATCCTCTGTATGCTGCGTATGCGCAGGCTTGCGCAAATCCTCTTCCCGCTGTCTCCACATGTCCACAAACAATAAATAACCTTAGCCCACGTGCCTGCCGCAGTCTGATTAGGCGTATGTTGGAGCCTGACCCCCGCATGCGAGCCACGATTGAGGAGGTGATGAAGCACTCGTGGATAAAAGAGATTGATGTCTGTTATGAGGCTGAACGCCCCAGGCATGTACATGTATCCGCGAAAGCTATGGCAAGTGCGAATGGACATCTTGGGATCTCGGGATGACTTACTTAGCTGATTGTGGTTGGTGAGTCTCACGTTTGAGTATCTATACCACGACTGATAGTTGTATAGTCATCTATGAATGCTTCTAATAGTGTTGCATGGCCATGCCTATAACAGCCAGATGTTTTTCACGTTTCGTTAATACTGTAAGATGACTTTGCCATTGATGATAACGACGTCCGTTTCCGTGTTCTAGCCATTTTCCTTCTGCATTTTATCACCTTGTCTATCTATTAGTTTGTTGGTTTGCTGACCTTACAAAGCTCTCATTGCCCTGTTTCCTGGTATCATTGCTCTTGTATATTCCATTATGTTTGTTCACACTTAAAGCTGTCATGCACGATCCTTCATTTCAATCTTTGATCAACGATTGACGCTAGTAGATGGTAGTCATGTACTCTATATGTGTCATATTACACCAGAGCGCTAGCGTGGCGGTGCCTGCGAAGTGCGCTATCAAGGCGGGTCCATTATTGAATGGTTATATAGGTGAACATGTCTACATATATAAATAAGTAGTGCGGGTGGGTATCAAGCAGACAATGGTGGAGGCTGCGACGTGGGAGACCGAAGCCAGCCCCCTGCTTTGAGCAAGGTTCGAACATCTTCCGTATCTGGCTTGATCTCACCGTTTAGCGGTGCAAAGTACTTGCGCACTTTGCCATCAAAAAAGGTAACGGGGTAAAAGATCCCTTCGCCCTACGAGAGGTAAACGTCAGTGGCGCCGGGCGGTGCCGTATCATTATGATGCAACATCTCAGGGGTCGGGAGCAAGAGGTAGGGGGGGTCGGGAGATGAGCTTACCTCGCGAGTTGGACCTTTCCGTCTTGTGAGACCCGATACCCTGCCTGGGTACCAGTCCCCACCGGTTGTTTTAACCCACACTGAATCTCCTGACTGGGTTACTCGGTCAGTTTAGGAGTAAGAGGAGGGGGAGGTTACAGCTAATCGGTGAGAGATTCACCTCAAAGGTGTATGGACGACTCTCGTCCAAGTCAGTTAGTTCAGGCTCTATGTAGGTGTCGTCACTATCCCCATCACTCCAAGTGTACGACTGAAGCTCGTCCGGTGAGACTGGTCGGAGTTTACGTGACTGATCTGCGTGGGAGGCGGCACGCAAGGCTCTGGAAGCAGCCGAGCGGGTTTTGTAAGTAGGCATTGGGTATAATACAAGTATGTAACGTTCTGGCGATGAAGAGAAAGGGAAGGAAGTGAGGAAGTAGGCACAAGGAAGCAGGGATTACAGGAAAGCTTGAGGAGCTGTTGTGCTGGATCTCTTTCCCTTTATAAAGGGAAAGCAGTGCACGTTGTGGCCATGTACCTAAGGTCTTTGTGTAAGCGTGTGTTTATGTTACACATAAAAGCCCGCCCTCACAAGCAGCGTACTGCGCAGGGCGCTTTTCTTTAATTGTAGCCATTAGCTAGGCCCAGCGCACTCTCCTTGGGATGGTGCAACCGAGGCATGTATCCTGTGCAATAAATAACTACATAATAATCAAATACACAAGATGGCATCACAATGAATGGAACAGTTGATCGCCTATGGCTTTGTGACTGATCTCAATGGCGCTCTCGGGTGCATGCTCAGGTTGATCCTGATCAACTTTTGAGGTTCCAATATATACCACACGTGTAAGAAAACGTGTAATAATCGTTCGTACGGGGTCGTTAAAACGCATGTAATATGTTGGGTTGACTCTATAAGGCAGTTGCCAAGACTGTAACTTGATCACTAAACAATGGTAAACTAGATAAAGCCAAGTCGTGGGTTCACAATTCGGACGCATTTTTGCCAAGCTGGCTGTGCACCGTCGATGACCAACATGAGCACTTTGGATGTATGTCAACTTCTTCCCTTTGGACCTTGAATTCCTTAACGTCGCTTTCACAGAAAGCTATTGAAATCGTGCAGCGAGCTATCGAGGAGGATACCAACCACAACTATGCCGAGGCATACAAGTTATACCAAAATTCACTTGATTATTTCATGCTCGCTATGAAGTGTTCGTGATACTCTCTCTCTCTTTTGCTTTGAGATTTTAAAACCCATTTGGAACGTGCAGATGAAAAGAATGAGAGGTCAAAGCAGTTGATCAGAACTAAGACTGAAGAGTACTTGAATCGCGCGGAGAAACTCAAGGAACATCTTGCGTCACTAGAAGAGAAGCGCGGCAGAGCTGCGGTGGGTTTGAACGGAACAGGCGGTGGAATCGGTGGCAATGGGCGGAAGTAAGCAATGCCCCGGTTACACTTTCTCCTCATCTTTTTGATCCTCTGTTTGATGCAGAAAAGATGGAGATGATGATGACACAGATCCGGAAGTGAAGAAACTACGTGCAGGATTGTCGAGCGCTATCCTATCGGAGAAACCCAACGTGACATGGGATGATGTCGCCGGGCTTGAAGGAGCGAAAGCAGCTCTGAAGGAGGCCGTGATCTTTCCAATCAAGTTTCCTGATCTCTTCACGGGCAAGAGAACACCTTGGAGAGGCATACTTCTTTATGGACCTCCTGGAACTGGAAAGTCTTATCTAGCAAAGGCGGTAGCTACGGAGGCCAAAAGTACCTTCTTTAGTGTCAGCTCCAGTGATTTGGTCAGTAAATGGCAGGGAGACTCTGAGAAGTAAATGTCAACCCTTTCGTCTTAAGCTTGAACCTCACTTTAGAAATATTCCTTAGGTTGGTAAGGCAGCTTTTTGAGCTGGCACGGGAGTCAAAGCCTGCGATTATTTTCATTGATGAAATTGACTCATTGGCAGGAACACGGAATGAATCAGAATCTGAGGGTACTCGTAGGATTAAAACCGAGTTCTTGGTGCAGATGAATGGCGTTGGGCACGACGATTCAGGTATACTGGTCTTGGGTGCGACAAATATTCCCTGGGTGCTTGACAATGCTATCAAGCGAAGGCGAGCTTCGTATCAGTTACTGCTCTGCGTTGCGCTAAATTTGCTTCGTAGATTCGAAAAACGAATATATATACCCCTTCCCGGCCCTGAGGCTCGACGGCAAATGTTCCAACTTCATGTTGGATCAACGCCCAATGAGCTTACGTCAAAAGATTACCGGCTATTAGCCGACAAGACGGATGGCTATACAGGTTCAGATATCGCCATCGTTGTTCGCGATGCTTTGATGCAACCAGTGAGGAAAGTCATATCCGCTACCCACTTCAAGCGGATAGGGGACAAATGGACTCCGTGCTCGCCCGGAGATCCTACCGCTGTGGAAAAGTCCTGGTCAGAAGTCGAATCAGACTCGCTTCAAGAGCCGCCCTTGCGGCTGAATGATTTCCTTAAATCTCTGGAGAGTGTACGTCCAACAGTAACGGAAAGTGACATCAAACGACATGATGAATGGACCAAAGAATCTGGTCAGTACATGCATTATTGTAACACTTGCCTGTTAACAATGCTGTGTAAGGTAACGATGGTGCATAAGGGACTATTTAATCATCTTTCTCCATGTTTAGATTGTAGTATCACCACTAGTATTCATTCATTCATGTTCTTAGCATTCCAATATCATTCTAATGCCTTTCCATTTGCGGGAAAAAAAAAAAGGTAGTAAAATAAAATTCCTCATTTGGAGGTAAAATAGGGTTAGGGTTAGGATCAACCAGAGGCCAAAAAAAAAAAAAACGGCCCACCCAGCCATAGAGCGGCCGTGGTGGGACTGGGAAATATTGAGACGGTGCATGAGCCGAAGCTCATACAAACTGCAGCCACCCCCTGAGGACAGGGTCGCCGTGCTATGGGGGATCTCCACAGCCCGTAATCCCAGGTCCGTGAAGGGAATCACGCCATCAAGGTAAGTATGAAGAGTTAGGATGGTTGAACATCTAGTTTTATAGGATTTGGTGCATGCGCACGGACCATTCATCAGGTGACTTCGCTATCACTTGGGTGATGGCACTTAACGCTTGTTTGTTTTTCCATATATGGCTAAGCGTCCCGAAATTCTGGCTAGAATCAAAGAATTGTCCGTAATAATATTTAGCGAGAGGAGTGCGACAATCGAGTAAAGTACACCATCGACAGAACCGCAAATCAGCGGGGCGGGTGAGGAATCGAAGCCGAAAAGGTCATGCCCACTAATGTGTGATCCCCATTTTCAGTAAGGCTCCCACCACGTCGACCTCCTCCCATCGGGGATCAACGCCTGCTGCAACCTCCAGAGCAGCCGTCTTCCGTCGTTGGATGAGATATAAAGTATTGCGAAAATGCCGTACGATCATTTCAGGCATCTGGACCCCTTCAATAAGGCCTGGTGGGGCACGTTGTGTGGGATGAACATCAGGAGAGGTGATGTTATCTATGCTGGACGTGATAAGTTCCACAAGGCTAGTTACGAACTTTGGCGCAACCTGGAAAAGATATCAAACAGCAATCATGTGAAAACAGATAGGTTCCTTACTGCAGCGGCGCCGTGATCAAGGTAGTAAAGATATTGATCCAAGGTATCACAGTATAACTGGACAGTCACAATTTCCTCAATAGCGGAGTTGGCAATACGTAGAGCCTTCTGAAGGCATTCCAAGACACGCTTGCTATCTTGATGGGGATACTGAGGAACGCACAAGGTCAGACAGGCATAGAAACACAGCATGTAAGCCCACCGATTTTGCACTAGATTCCGTGTCGGCCACTTTTTCAGACGGCTTTTCTGACATACTTTCCCCAGTGACTTCATCAGCTCCTGTCTCGCCTTCAGCTACTGATATGGCCTCCTGCCACCAAAGGTGACTCGCTAGCCCTACAGCGGTAGCTTGGTGGCTCTTCTTCAGCAGCTTGGCACCATGCAGAGCTGCCTTTGTTATTAGAGTATCGTAATTGTCGATTCCAAAACCTCTGGCACCCGCCAAGGTGCCAATGATCAGTGTGATAGCTTGAAGTTGCGCTCGAGATTCTGAAATATTGTCTTCGTAAACAGTGAATGCCTGTACATAAAGGTCATATGTAAGGTCTTCGAATCCACATTCGTCCGCGATTTGTGCGGAGAGAAGGAACAATCGAAGAGCTATTGAGGGTGCTTCAACTTGGATTGCAAGAATGGAAGTAAGCTGCCGTGCAAACTTGAGAATGACAGATGCCTTTGTCTGCCAGTCCGTTTCCTATGAACAATGAATGTGAGGTTTATTTTATTTCGCGATCAGGTTGGTAGGACGAACTGAATCTTCTCTGTGCTTATACCGACGGCATAGCTTGATTGCTGACGTTATAAGTGCAGGGAAGGTAAACCTCATTCGTTCTCCTCCAGATTCAAAGTGTTTCCGCGCAACTTGGAGAAGCTGTTGATACAATTCCGTTAACATTGATTGTCCAAGCGCGCCCGATGGACTAGCGCACCTCAAATTGCACATCCAGTGACTCCGCTCGGAAAAGATGGACCATTCTGGCAACCCATCCCTGTTCCTCAGCCATTTCCTCTCTTTCCATAAAATGAGGCCCCTGTCTTCGGGATTCTCTATGGGGGTGTAGGTGCTGCGCAACGGCTAGGCCGACACCACTTGCACCATTGGCACCGGCCAAATTCATTGCCTGCGCATTAGTACCAGTTAGGGCGGAATCTGTTTGATCTTTTATGAGAACGTTGCATAGCTCCAATACACCGTCAACGTCTTCAGGTGTCTCCACTATTGTTTCATTTTTCAGAACTGAGGATACAACTGAATGAGCAAGAGATCGTCGAGTGGAATAGAGCTGTTTCGATAACAATGGAGCATAACTAGGAAGGGCCAGCAATGTGAGGACGGATTGGTAGGAATTTATCGGTGCCAGAAGTAGTGAGGCAAGATTGGATGTGGTTTGTTGTGCGTGGAGATCGGGACTGAAAGCAGCATTAACTCATTGTGAGTTATTGACTAACGGAGGGATGGCGAACCTGTCAACGAACTCTTGTATCTTGTTCGCGGCAAAGCCCAAGATCTGATCTACGTATTCCAATCTGTCGGGATAACAACTCAAGGAAAGATTCGTTAAAGACACGAAAAGCGCTGTGATATCTTGAATAGATAAGTCAGGCCGGGCCTTCGATGCATGTAAGATTTAATAAATAAGCAGTATGACGGGACAAACCTTGATCAGCTCCACTACTTGTTTCCAGAATACTTCAAACAGCTGCACGTTTTCTGGAATGCCCCTAAATTTGTGTGCTGAACTTCCGTCTTTCTCTTTCTCTTTCTCTTTCTCTTTCTCTTTGCCTTTGTATTGATTCTCAGAAGTTCCATTGACGGTCGCGAGGGGCGCCGGACTAATTATAGGGGACTTTTCCGATTCAGTAGGGGTAGCAAGAGTTTCACTTCGGGGACTTTGAGGCGTTGCCCACTCGTTTGACTCAAAGGAAGCTGAGGTCACTGATGTGTTGCTAGTGTAACCTCCGTTTTCCCGTATTTTGGCTTTCTGCGTCTTAACCTTTTCGGCCAATCGTCTAGCAGCAGCTTCTTCCTGTCGTTTAGTTTCCTCTGGGTCTTCACTTTCAGCTTCGCGTGCAGCATAGGCTGCCAACCTGTCGATTAATGCTATGACTATCTGCTTGATGTTCACCTTTGGATGTAATTGAGCGGTTGCGGATAGGAAGGGGCCCAAGGTGTGCAGATGGAACTCATCAGTGAAAACCTGGCGACGAAGGTGAGTTCATGTTGCATACGTCAATGGATAGGTGCACCTGGATCACAACCTCCATGAGGTATTCTTGGGCGATCACGTCTTTGCAGCTAACAACTTGTTGTAGGATACTTGGGAGGATCGTACGCTGGTACATGTCGAGATCCACGCCATCCAGCTGGCTCAGCCGTACGAGGTTTGTCCCAACGAGAATTCGGAGTTCTTTTCGTTCCATTTCACGTTTCTCCCTATCCCTAGAATGGCCTTGATGTTGTAGACGGACCCATAATTTGTTCATCTCGATAAAGTTTGTTAATACGAATGATATGGAATCTTGAAGACATCCAGCAGGTCTGGTAAAGATTTCAGATGAAGGAAGGTATAAGGAGCTTGATAAGGTTCACCCTGATTCGAGAGATATCGGAAGATGGTCACGCGTTTGACCACTGAGGTAATGGCGAAGGAAAAGTCCACGGATGGGATGGAGTACACCCCGACACATTTCCATCATATCCTTCATTATTTCCTTGACGGGGGCGTCAGGTATCGACATATACACGGAGCCGACCGTTATCATGAGGTATAAGCGGGGAACGATATTGCCAGCATACTGGACTAATTCGTACAGGTCGGCCAAGTGATGTCGGGATTGAACGTGAGCGTCGTACAAGTAGTTAGAGAGATGCCGCAGGGCATCAAATACTGCCATATCTAAAAAGCGGGCCAAATGTTATACGCGACAACAAGTAGGAAAGTATGTATATTGCTCTCACAAAGTTCATAGTATTGCTTTGGTGACAGTGAGGAAGTTCTCAGTTCAGCAAGCATGAGACTTGCGCTCTTTAATGCATCCATCAATTGATCCAATTCCTATGCACGGAAAGCGCGGAGATGAGTAAAGGGCGAACGGGTCGGTTATGACGAATCTTTGCGTTGTACATACCAAATATCTTTTCATTTGCTGCACTTGAACCTTCACGGTGCTGAGCGCCTCGCTCAAAAGCTTGCCCTCTTCCGGGGCTGGAGGGCCTATCGTTGTCATTGTCGTCGTCGTCCTTGCCGTCCCACTCGTTGAACGTCCAGCAACGGAGGCTGCGATTACCAAAAGTGTATTATTTGTCCATGCTTGCCGTATTCCGCCCATGTAATCCTACATCAGCAAAGTGCAGAAGCAGATCTGGCCTTGCCTTGGAGACGACATAGCAAAATTTCTAATTCGTTAATGACAGACAAGTTATCATTCTATTTCTATTGGATTTTCCAAGTGGCACATTGTTTGTAATAGCTAGCCACATGGCTCTGCTCAAAAAATCTTTCATGGTGAAACTAAAATTGACCAGATCTTTAATTCTCGGGACTATTCTTAATGTTCTTTATGCTATCTTCACCACGTCGTAGCCTCAAGGGTCCATTCCGAGGAAATCGGTATTTGGCTTCGAGGGTGCAGACAAACAATAAGAGTACGGATGCACCACGTACCGTACTCCTCCTCACGTCACCTCCATTCCCACCAGTCATGTCAGCAGCAGCCGCAAGGGCAGAAGCGCGGAGGAAAGCCATTTTAGCCCGTGGAAGCGACAGGCTAGCAAAGCTTACAACCAGTGCCCGAGGGGAAGATGCAACGTATTTGCACGATGGTGAGTCGTCCCATTTCAGAGAAAGAATAACAGTTACCAATCTCAAGTGGAATTTAAGATCATCAGGCTACGAATAGTGCTGCTGTGGACGAATTTGTGGGAGAGAGCTCTGGAATGAACATGCCAGCGCCAACAAATTTCGAACATATGCGAAGGACGTCGCCCTCACCTGTGTGGCCATTATCAGCTGCCACCTCTTCTGGGGATCCCGGTATTAGCTCATCGGAGGCGTCGGGCCTCGATCCTGATGTTTGGTCGCCGGAACTTCAACAACGATTCTTGCAGGCATTAATGGCTGGAGCCCAACAAACAGGAGGATTACCGAATCCGCAGATGCGACAGAGGAAAGCGCCACAATTAAGTCAAGGAGACAGGCGTTCAGTGAGCCGCGAAGGCTCCATTCCTCCCTTTGATGCAACAATAACATCACTATTCCCGACTGACCCACAGTTTGATAAACCAAAAAGAGTACCCACCCCCATGGCCAGAGGGCAAAAGGACAAACCACTGTTTCAAAAGTTGGTGCCTGTGATTCACATGGTCGCCACAGGAAGTTTGTTGCTGTGGTTTGTTCTTTGGCGAGGAGACTATTCATATCTGAATAATGGGGGCGACATGCCTCTAATTGGGAACACAGAATCGAGGTTCTGGGAGAGGTGGGCAGAGCTTAGCCTCCGGCGGCCACAACCAACACAAGATCTTGGGATGGTACGTTGTTCTTATCCTCCAGAACTCAATCTAAACAATGACAAGCAGATTTTCTTCTGGGTGTTTACAACACTTCAGATTGTACTTCACTCAACCCGCTTACTGTCACGCGTGGTATGTATACCACCTCTACACGCAGATGAAGCCAGCCCGGACTGATTTGTGTTCAGGATGACGTCCAACCTCCCTCGCTTCTTACATTCATTCTCCCGCATTTGCCACAACAGGTTTCCTCAAGTGTGCTCAGCGCGCTAAGGTATTTACAGATGCTTTCCATGCTACTGGATGATATCGCATGGCTTGTCGTAGCAATGGGCTTTTTGGTACTCATCGCTACAAAAATCGTGGCATAATCTAGATCTCGTAATGTTTAAACTCCATACAAGTGCTATGGCCATATTTGTGCGCAACTAGCGTGACGAACCTGCCAAGCTCGCTTGCCTTGATTTAAATGACTTTGACTATAAGTTATGTGGCCTCCGTATCTGGATGCTTAGATGCACCGGGTGCGGGGGTAGTTGACGTGGGGGCGTTGTTTGATTGCTGTTGCGAAGCCAAGCTATTTTGCGAGCTCCGGAACGCTGCTAATGAAGGCAAACGGCCGCTGGCGTTTGACTTTTCCTCTAAACGACCTTCGCTCCCTTCTCCTGGTACAATTGGTTGTCCTGACGCTCGTGCTTGCGATTTCCACAGACTCCAGGAATCACCTCCAGCCAGGTCCATGAGTTCCTTGAGTATTGTAGAGGACCACTTTTCATGCATATCAATGGTATGGACTGTGCCGTTCTCTGAAACACCAAAAGACATGAGCCTGTACTGCCCTGGAATGGGATAGAGGAAAGCCTACCGAATTCGACCGTCATTTCTGGCCGCCATGCCTCGTGCGGTGATTTACGAGCCCTTTCAACCTGAATATCTAGTGCAGGATTTGCGTAGCGTATTTTTGGTAGTTTCTCTTGGACAAAATGCCTGCATGGTTAGAATGTCAGCCTCATGGTTGAAACAATCATGGACTAAACACAGACCGAGCACCAAAGTGGTCGTTCTGAAACGCATATGAAAGTCTAAGGGTTTTGAGGGCATTCAGCGTCAACTTTGGTGAACCATTTAACTGTACGAGTAACTGCGACAGCTTCGAAGGTCCAGTAGACAGGAGCTTTGGTTTGCGGACCATGACCAAAACTGACAGCTAAGTTGGATGCGCTATTTGGCACTGTTTGATACTATCAGTACCTACTGCATCAGTCAACTCAAAGCCATGTCTGATGAAGAGAATATCGCCAGAAGGCGGCCAAGAAGGAGTACTGCGGGGAATAGGTCTGTCAGAACCGAATAAATTCACTCGTGTTCTTTATGTACCACAGGATGCAGGCGGCTTTGGCTGAAACTCCCATTGAAGATGGCAGTAATGATATGGAAGAAGACGACGACTTTATAGATGAAAGGGGTATGACATAGTTTAATTATGACCGTTTTTTGCCTAATATTGGCATAGAGGAGGAAGATGTCTTTGAGTCTGATTTCGAGAGCACAGACGATGAGGCTACTACACAAGCTGAAATGGTCACAGGCGAGAAAGAAGTACAAGAGGAAGAAAGGCAAGTTAGAAAGGTGTGTATTTATTTCTGGGCTATCTTGTTCTCTTACAAAGGCGCATAGCAAGCAAAATCCAAATTGGAGAAGATCACTGCAATTGCCGATGCCCGCTTTCGCGTCACATTCAATCCAGATGCCGCCAGCGGAGAGAGGACGTATCAAAAACAAAAGCCAAGGCGCCGCGTTTCTCTTGGTTTGACCATTAACGCAGAGACAGGTGAAGTAATTGCCACAGATGATGCAGCTAGGAGCTCCGTGCACGATGCCCCCGAGTTGAGCCGGCGGAAGACCAGGCAAAGCCAAAGGAAGCATACAATCCAAAATACGGTCGAAACTGTCAAAAGGCTGAAGTCCTCGGAGGAAAAAAAGGTAGAAACTTCTCTTCGCATTTCGTAGTTTTGCTTATTGGGCTCTATAGGCTACAACACCCAAGAAAACGAAGGTGGTTAAGAGAAAATACACCCAGGGCGAGCTCCTTGCCCGTGCCTTGGACAATGAGGAAGGGAACATCGTGGAACACAGGGATTACCTTATATTAGAAGAGGAAAAGCGCAAACGTGCAAAAGTGATCAGGACGGTGGTGGAAGGCCCCCGTATTCGCTGGGTCAGTCGTCTGGAACAAGTTCAGGTGATGAGTCAACCTCCTCTCCCTCCACCTGAGATGGCGAATGCTCTGCCTATGATTAATCCAACGCCCCCATCGCAAACGACTCACGCGCACAAACATGAGACGTCGTCCACTGTTCAGTCTCAGGCACCAATCCAACCAAATCTGGATAGAGAAACAAAACAAGACGTCATAGCAGCAACATTACAGCCTATGGTTCTACAACCACCGATATCCGCCCCCATCCACACCCCTATACCGGGTTCTGCTGTTCCGACTCTCACATCTGTTCTGCACACGCCTGCCTCAACAGGACAATTGCAGCAGGCACAGCCGATGGTAAGGAATGAGATTATCGCTAAGAACTATGTTATCCACGAGTTGGGTCATCGTGACGAAACGCACAAGCCAAACTGGACAGAGACCATGGAAGCTATGTTTGGAGACCATGTTCGGTGGGATGAAGTTCGCGTATACGTTGGCAAAGGCCGGCCTATGTGTACGTATCCACAATTTCATTGATCTCTCTTGCCTCATGAAATGTGCAGCAAGGCCAAAGCATGTATGCCCAATAACAGGAAAGCAGGCTCTATATATGGACCCGAGAACAGGCGTACCATACGCGGACGTTCGCGCATTTGAGGTGCTGACAGGACTGCTGAAACACGAGTACACATGGGATCCAGAACTGGGTTGTTACATTGGACGAGAGGAAGTTGGTGACGCGTGACGTAGCGATCCACGAAAAAGGATAAAACCTCGCCTTTCTTAACAAGTCCAAGTTTGTCCTTTCGCCCTCATGCCTCCTCCTACACCTCATAGCGCCCGACCTTATACCGCACCATCCCATCCCACCACCGCACGTCCCACTACCGCAGTTTCCACGCGGTATGATAGTAGTCACGTCGTTGCCGTATTGGAGGGAAGAGGCATTGCTAGAGAGGTTGGCGTGGCAACGCTCGATAAAGATACGGCCCATGTCATGCTAGTTCAAGTTTGCATCTTGGCATATACCATGTCTTTAATTCTATTAATACCATTACAGCTAGCCGATTGCCAGACTTATGTCAAAACTCTCCATCAAATGCACCTGCATACACCTTGTGTTGTTCTTGTTCCTGATACGTTTTTATCAGCCGCAGATAGTGCTCTTATTCCCAGCGGGAAGCGCTCTGCGTCTACATCTATGCTAGTGGAGTACATTAGAGAAGAGTTTCCAGCAGCTGCTATTGAACCTGTTGGAAGGAAGTATTGGAATGATGCCGGAGGTAGCTTCCAAGGCCGAGCATACAAGTCGCATGCTTGGTTAACATTATGCTCAATAGGCCTCGAGTTCGTGATGCAATTGTGCGTGTATAACGACGAGCGTGCTGGAACAATCCTTGCTGTTTCTAACAAGTGAGCAATTTATCCTGCGTCAACTTACTAACTTCTTATCACTTAGATACTACGCACTATCCGCGGCCTGTGCATTGTTCAAGCACGCGGAGGCGAAGCTGAATCTGCGCTTTGCAGGAGGATCGTTACGCATCCGGTACGCAGCGGTGGATGGAACCCTATTGATTGATCCAGAATCAACGAAAAACCTGGAACTAGTCGACAACATCAGCCGACAGAAATCAAACCACTCCCTATTTGGGTGGGTTATCGGAGATCTTCGAGGGTGCAGTCTGGTAAAGCAATCCCTAGAGCTTTGAACCACACGTTTACTCCCATGGGCGCCCGATTGCTACGGGTAAACATTTTGTCACCACTGACTGGTACGCATTCCACTTCAAGAGAACCCCTTATCAATGCCTTTGCAGTACGCCAAGCAATAGATGGAAGGTTGGACGCGGTTGAAGGTTGTTCATGAGTTATAATGCAGCAACGACCTGCTCACCAATGACCAAGAACTGGTCAACTCGGAAGATAAGTTTACTGAGGTCCAAATCGCACTCAAAGGATTAGGAAAGACGGATCTCGACAAACTAATTGTATCGGTGGGCGTCCCGTCGCAGGTTCCCCTTTCGCATGTTGAATTCAACAGCTTGTGTCATCGGAAGTCCGGGTTCTGGTCACAGCAAAACCAGCTTCTCAGCGTATCTCCCAAATGCTCCATTTACGGGATGCCGTTCGCAGGTTACCGTCGTTGCGTCAGGCACTATCAAGATGTTCATCACCGTTGTTAATGTATCTTCACGAAGCGCGATGAAGTCCTTCTCCCTTCCCATAAGCTGACTCAGCGACTATTGTCAGATGCTCTGTGATGACAGACTAGACAAGATTGAAAAGATCATATGCGAAACTCTAAATGAGGACACGCTGTCGACCAAGGTGCCATATTTACTTCACATGTTAGCCTACTTTTGACAATGTCTCTTGTAGGGTGGTATTAGCGCTGTAAATGCTAGGGTATATGCGGTTCGGGTATGTGTGAAATTGACTAACCCACTTCGGGGGCCGACACCATCGCAGGCGAATCGTAATCCCCTCCTTGATGTAGCAAGGGAAACATACAAAGAAAATATCAGCGATATTTTTCAGCTTAATTGCAGGCTTTCCGATGAGCATGACCTCCCATTAACACTTTTATATCAAGATGCCGGTTTCGTGTTCACGCTCAAAAAGTCTGATTCAGAATCCTCTGCGGGAGAACTACCAAAGGGTTTCATTAATGTAGTGGCAAAGAAGGGGAAATGGCTGTTCTCAAGCATGGAATTGGTAATCCCAACCCTAAATGTTCACTGCTATCCAATCCAGTCGGTTATTGACAGAAAAAGCTCAATGCGCGGATGAAAGATGCGCTCGACGAGACATTGATACTCAGTGACAAGTGCGCGTAATGGGTTTTTATATAGTAAACTGAACGACTTACCTTAAATAGGATCATACTAGATCTTGTCGCGGAGATAGTCGCTGAAGTTGGCGTGTTGTATAAAGCTTCAGAAGCGGTGCGTTATTGTAGTTATGGTAAGCAATAAAGGAACTTAATTCGAATCAAGGTTGCGCTGGTCGATATGCTATGGTCCTTTGCACACACCACCACAAGTGAGTAGGGTCAGTGTAAAATGCATGCTCACCTGCTACTTGATCCCTTCAAAGCGCGTCACTATGGTAAGAATAGTCTTATCTATGTAAGATCCGTCACTTCTTGAGCCCGTCAGTCCGACCCGAGTTCACAGGGACTTTGGCTATCAAAGCTAGTCGGCATCCCGTTCTTGAGATCGTTCAGAATGCTGGGACCGTTATTGCAAACGACGTATACTGCGACGACTCGTCTACATTCCAGATTATACAGGGACCCAAGTACGTAGTAAATCTATACGTTGCGCTCTGCTCTGATGGAGTAAAAGTATGTCGGGTATGAACTTGACAGATGGTAGTGAACCCTTCTAAACTCCATTAGGCAAGAGTACATACATACGTCAGGTGGCGCTTTTAACGATCATGGGCATGTGTGGATGCTTCGTCCCGGCAGAGTATGCTAGTTTCAGGTATCATCCCAACCATCCTATCTCCTTGGACATCCTCGATGAGCGCGCCCAGAATTCATGATGCGCTGCTAACCCGTCTATCCAACGATGACGACATTGAGCGGAGTTTAAGTACTTTTGCGAGCGAAATGGCATCATCGGCTATGATCCTGAGTTTGCATCGTTCCTTCACATCTTATCTTTTTGCGACTTACACTAATTAGGCCTAGCCACTTCGCATTCCCTGATCTTGATTGATGAACTTGGGAGAGGAACTTCCGCAGTAGAGGGTCTGGGAATCTGCTATGCCATAGCGGAGGGACTAATCACTCTTAAGGTGGCTCAAGTGCAAACCTCGGCAACAATATACTCACCTTCCCTTCTAGGCCTTCGTTTTCTTTGCCACGTATGTCGTTTCTGATAGAAACTCCCTATCATTGATGGTGAAAGACATTTCGCCGACCTTGCCGGGCTTCTGCGGCAACCAAATGTAGTTAGGTGAGGATACTGACGCTGGTGATACAGATCCACACTCACGATCGTCCTAGTTTGCATCTTGCCGTCCAGGTACGAAATCACCAGGTGACTCTATCTTGGGTTGACAGATTATACAAGCGCTCTTGTAAAGATAAATCCGATCTTGGGATGACATTTCAGTACAAGTGAATGCCAGTTGTCTGACGGCGTTTTTCATCTTGACGTGACTCCACACAGGGTAATTGACTACGCAGGAGAAGATGTGAATCATTACGGTAACGTGGCCATCGGGCTTTTCCATTAATAGCTTATTGAGAGAAACAAGGGCTGGAGCTCGCTCGACTTGCGGATCTTCCGCAGGATGTTCTAAACGAAGGGCGGAGGATAGCTGGAAAACTGGTGGCGTTGCATATGAGGCGACAGGAAGAGAGCGAGAGCGAAAAAATCTGCAAGAGAAGGAAATTGTTACTCCGAGTAAGCAGTCCAAGTTTGGTGGACTTACCTTTAACCTGGTGTTGGCAGGTGAGAACTCAATTGAACCAAGTTCTTGACCATTCAGCTCTGCCGGAGCAAGAGTTGGCGGATTACGTTAGCCAAATCCAGGAGAACACGACTAATTTACTTTTAGAGAACACTTAGGAAGTGTAGCGCTGTTATCTCCACTCGTTCCTATCGTTTGATACCTTACCTAGATCCATGCAAGACGGATAGATAAAGATAGCAGGCCAGGATTTAAATAATAGGTTTTGTCAGGTAATTCCACGCACTTGCATCCTGCAACCATGAATGCCATTGTTCATGCGTATGGCTGGCCTCGCCAGATTCTGTATTTCGTTGTCAGAGTCTTCAGCGGGATCTTACAAATGACGTCCTCCACCACAAACGATCTTTTTAAGCGACTAAATCAGTCGCCTGGAATACCCGTTTCAAACCCCTCAATACCATATTGGCACATACCATCATCACAAATCTCTAAGCATGGGTCTGATGGATCCATACCATTGCCAGATTATGCTGATGTTGTTGTGCTCGGAAGTGGAATTACGGGCACGTCTGCCGTGAGGACATTACTGAATCACAATGTAAAGGGGCGATCCCTGCCAACGGTTGTAATGTTGGAAGCTAGGGACGCGTGTTCTGGGGCAACTGGGAGGTAAGAGTAATTAAACTCGTCTATCACTGATGTGTCAAACTAAGGGGCTAACTTTCTTTGGCACCTGAATAAAAGGAATGGGGGTCATATCTCTCCAGTATTGTATCCCCATTATCACTGGTTGAAACAAGAATTTGGAAGCAGTGCTGCTAAAGAAATCATCCGTTTCCGCCTTAGGCATCTACCCCAGTTGCTCCAAGTTGCTGTGGAAGAGTCCCTGCTGGAGGAATCACAATGCCGCGAAGTCGAAATGTTTGACGTGTTTCATGACAGGGGTCTCTATTGCCAAGCAAAAGAAATGTTAACAGAATACCAGAACGATCTCCCAGTAGAGGGATCGGCATATGCAGTACATGAGAGTAATGAAGCTCTGAAGGTAAAAGCAGCCTCGTTCTATTTATGTTGGGTCACCTGGGGCTGAGAAACGATGTGACAGCGTTTACAACTGGAGGGAAAAACGGTGGGGTGCCTATCGACGCGGGGTGGGGCCATACATCCTTACCGCTTCGTTACAGGCATACTCGAACGTTTGCTCCAGTTGTACCCTCGAAAGTAGGACGACAGTTATACTTTTTAGGCCCCCATATTTATCTATCTGACCCATCCGTTAGCTTTTACTTATTCACGCACACACCTTGTACAGCTATCAGGACATCGTCCCGGGGATTATACGAGGTATCAACACCAAAGGGAATAATAGAAGCACGTCATGTTATTCATGCCACCAATGCATGGGCTTCGCACCTCCTGCCTGGGATGCGGAGAAGGATCGTTCCTGCTCGAGCCGTGATGACGGCGCAGATCCCACGGACTGGTTTGGGAACAAGCTCTGTCGACGACAAGGAATCGTGGACTGGGACGCGATCTTTCGTGTTTTACCCAAGTAATTCCTTTCACATTTACGATTACCTCACCCAGCAGCGCCTAGTACAGATGGAAGAGAAGGCGATATGGCCAGCGCCTCAGGGTGAGTTGATGCTGGGCGGCGGGTTCGCGAGCAATAAGAAGTACATAGAAGATGTAGGAAACGCGGACGACCATGCGTGGAATGTGGCTACAGGCGGTTATCTCGCAAGGGCGCTGGGCGGATATTTCAAGGTCAAGGGCGGGAATGACTCGGACAAGGAGAAAGTCAAGGCGACGTGGAGTGGAATCATCGGTATTTCAAGCGACGAAATGCCATGGGTTGGACGGGTACCAGAAGCGGTTTCTGGACGAAAGATACCGGAGAACAACAATGGAGGGGAATGGATTGCAGCAGGGTATTTCGGAGAAGGGATGGTACACGCATGGCTGAGTGGGAAAGCGGTGGCAGAAGAGATTGTGGGTGGAGTGGGAGAGGTGGAGGAAATACCCGAGGCATTCAGGATTTCAGAGGCGAGATGGAAACGGACTGGTATCGAGGATATGATAGTCAGATTATTCATCAAATAATTATTTATTTATTGGAATTGTCAATTATCCCCTGCGTCGCTGCTGTTCTCAACATCCGACGTCTCTCTCGCCTTTTGCCTGCCTGACCTCTCCTCTAGCCTGCGATTGGCCTTGACAGTGTTCGCTTTCCAGGTTCTTTTTTTCCCCCCTCTCCTCCGCCTTGTATATCAACCACCACTCCCATAGGCACACTAAGGCCTTTTTCGCCTTTTCCGCCCTTCTCTCCCCTCTAGTCCATGGCCGTGCTAGTGTCAAAAGATTGGCGCAACCCTTCCCCAATGGATATCCCAGCTCCCACCAATCCAAGGCAACGCTCCCCTGCTAATGACCACTCAACGTCCACGTCACAAAACTCCCATCAGCACCAGCAGATGCAGCATCACCTCCAGCACCAGCACCAGCACCAGCACCACCAGCAGCCTCCCTATCCGTATCCCCTGCAACAACAGCCCCAGGGTAGCTGGACGCCTTCTATCTCAGCAGCGCCCTTTTACCCTTCATTCTTTCAAAATCACCACCAGCAACAGCCCTCCCAAGCTTTTGCTCCTCCAATACCCCAGCAATTTCCTCATTTTGACCCCACTAATGCCCAACTCGCTGCACAATGGGCTTATCAGCAGATGATGTTTAATGCACAACATGGTTTCCCTCCCATGCAAACTCCGCAGCACCATTCCCAGCACCGGAGCGGTACCAACTCGTCCTCCAATGATTACTTTGGATCGAACCAGATCCCATTTAATCCGTTTCCGAGCGGTACGCCGCCCCCTCAAAACCCCAGGACAAATTCTTCCGACCATCAGCAACAGCCACAGGGAAATGCCTACGGTGGTTTCCATCCGTATCGCAGACCGACCCGTCAAAACTCGCACACGTCGGATGCTTCTGATTGGCGGCAGGGTACCAACAATGGTCCTTTCCCTCCATACGCGCGCCCTGACGCTGCGGGGTCCACTTCGTCGATCAGTTCAACGTCAAGTCAGCGTCAACGTACAAGCAGTAATCAAAGTGTCCACAGTTCCCATAACACGTCCTCTCCTAATGGTAGCGTCCGCACTCGTACCAACAGCTCAGCCCATTCGAGAACCGCACCATCTAATACTGCGTCTGGACCTGCTGCGGGATCTTCGCTACGCCACCCGCATAACCGAAACGCGTCCTCTTCTTCCTCAACATCAACGGCGACAACGACATCCTCACGACCCTCCGCACTGTCCCCATCCGTGTCATCAGCAACAACTTCTACGACTACAACTTCAACACCTGCAGCTGGTGTCTCTGCTGGAACGGCCACACCGCGTCCTACACGGCCGTCGCCATTGTCCCAAGGAAATTTCACTGCTTCTGACAAGAGAATGTCACGGGACGATAGCGATCTGGCTGCTATGCTGGAATCCACTCAGACTTCTGGCAGGAATGGCGGGCTGAAAGGCCGGTTGCGCCGTGCTCTTTCTTTCAATGTGCTTAGGGAGGACGGAACGGAGGACGACGTTACAAAGTCAGCTAAATCCAGCAAGCTGAAGTCCAAAATGCCCACCAGTGCTGTCCCCCCTCTGGGTGCTTCGGGCGCCGGGGAATCTTCCGGCGTGGATAGTGGGGTAGAGGACACTGCATCAACGGCTACAGTCCAGACAAAAAAGAAGAGCCGAACAGCCTCCTTGTTCAACTCGCGGATTAATGCTAGCACTGACAATATCTCATTGTCCTCGACAGTGAGTAGTGCTAGTGTGATGATACGCAAACTGAGCTCTATGGGTAAACTTGCGCGTCGCAACTCTTTGGCTGGGATTGCATCATTATTCAAAGACAAGGATAAGGATGGTGATAAGAAGGGAAAGAAGGACAAGAAGGGCAGCGCCAAGGCTGAGGCAAGTGAAGCTAGCGTGTCTCATGTCACCGCGGAGCTAGACAGGTTGAGCAATGGCGATTGGTCCGCCGATCTGCAGGGTCTCAGCCCTGCGGCCAAGCTTGCCCGGCAGCATACCCTCAAAAGCAACGCGGAAGCCGCAGCAAAAGCCAAAGCTCAACAGGAGGCACAAGCAGCAACAGTAGCAGCAGCAGTAGCGACTGCCACCACCAATGCTTCCGCGGCAGAGGGCTCTGTCACTAATGGTATGAGTGGTGTCCCTACTTGGGAAAGGGGCACTACCAACAGGCAAACTACCTCCCCTGTCAAAGCTGCTGGCGTCAAGGTCAACGAGGACGGAACCCGCGTTTTTGTAGAAGAAGATGAGGAAGAGAGTGACGATGGTCATTACAACCCCACTGAGGGAGGCCAGGGTTTCAGTATGGACGGCTGGGATGATGATGAAGACTGGGATGTTGATCCTGACGGTGACGAAGATGTGACTATCAGAGCCGCGCTGGAATCGACACACATTGAGGAAGAGGTCGAGCCGTGGGCTGTAGGCGTTCGCAGAAGCCTTGAACGAGCAAAGAGACCTTCTAAGGGCATTTTAAAAAGTGGCGATGCTATTCCCTTCTTTTGGGTTCATCATCTTCTAATTCAAGGGTTATTTTTTTTGCAGATTCCGATGAATATAACCAGGAAGCATACCTTACGGATCAACCTACACAAGTTCGTGCCCGTTCAAATTCGTACAATTCCCACCCTGGCCCATCCGCGGAACTTGGTCCTTTGGCACATATACCCTCACCTGACCCTGATCACATCGACGGACTTCATAGACACAATTCACATTCTTCTGGGCACGGCAATAATAATGCGACCCTCCTACAGCCTTTATCACTTGTATCCACATCACCAACAGGCACGTCATCTAATTCATCCGAGGAAGTTCCGAGCATACCCACTGACACGACATCGCCCGTGGCTTCCAATCCTCTAGAAAGGACCATATTCCAACATCCTTCCATGAATTCGTCAGCCCCCACTTTGTCCCTCACCATGACATCATCGCTAGCTCCTCCTATACCGCATCGCTCCGCTACCACACCAGCGAAGCGGCTTGCCTTTGCTAATAATCTGTCAGTCTATGATACCTTCTCGTCTACAGTATATGATCGAAGGAGCGAACCTGCAACATGGAGTCGGCTGACACCGGCGTTAGCTCAAAGGATTAAAGAAGAGTTGAACTCTTACAAGATGGAAGAGATGGAAGTGCATGCTTCAAGCAGGATTCAGTGCGTTCCTCACTATTGCCCAACGGGTAGATTCCTAACACCGTTTCGCAGCACACAATTCTTTGTTTAGGGTGCATTTCATCACGCCTGAGGACAACGAATCTGCCGCCGCATTCGCCATGCTATTTCCACTCACAAAATTTATACCCTCTACTATGATCCCTCACGCTATGTTAAGCACTTATGCAAGACAGTGGCTGGCGCCGCTGAATTTCACCATTCCCGCAGCCATTATTGGCAATTTCGCACACTCTTTTTATGTTGGGTCGCTGTGCGTTTGTCATACTCACATCAGCTGTTCCACAATTTGTCTTCGGACGGACATCTAAAGTATCTGCAGTCAACGCAATACCCTCCCCTAAACTCTCACTCGTTAAAGCATCTGAATAATTACGTTCATTCCAGAAATTGAAGGCCATGTTTAGTTATACTTGTTACGTTCATCACATCCTACCAAGCTGGGCGAGGTGCAGCTCAATAACCTGTCTTTCTGTTTCATCTGCATACTGTCGTACTTACCTACCGCATCTCTAACCTCATTTGATAAGAAGACCACTAAATAATACTTGTTGAATTGGTGTTTATTATCCTCGCCAACAACAGCAGCACAAACAAAGCACATTGGAGTACGACCAGCATGTCCCGTCAGGACAAAGCCACAACGGAGAAAAATGCTCGAACACTTCGTGAACTAGTTAAGAGGACAGAAAATAAAGTTTGTGCAGATTGCAAACGAAATGGTATGCATGTATTTTATGAGCATACTCATGGCACGTCCTGATATGCACCTTATTCAGACCCCAGATGGGCTTCCTGGAATCTGTACGCATTTGTTGCTTCAACTCACTGGGCCACGCTGAGGTCGTGCTTTCAGTGGCGTATTCTTATGCATCCGTTGTTCTGGTGTTCACCGAGGCATGGGCACGCATATCAGCAAAGTCAAATCCGTAGATCTTGATGTTTGGACTCCTGAACAGATGGAGGTCAGTCCCGGCCAGTTTTTCAGAAGACGGATTTAACTCAAGATATTTTGTTGTGCAAGTCAATCCAGAAATGGGGAAACCGTCGTGCAAACTTGTATTGGGAAGCACATCTAAAACCAGGCCACATGCCGGCAGAACAGTATGTCCGTAGAAACTAGCAGGAACTTATGTTTTCTGACTTTGCTATTGCTTCTTAGTAAGATGGAGTCGTTCATCCGCTCGAAGTATGAGTCGCGCAGATGGGCAATGGAGAACCCTCCACCGGCGGACCCATCGATTTTGGAACAATCTACTTCTCCCGACGACCGGCATGACATACGGGATCTGCAGCAGCAGGCTCAAGCATCCACGCCACCTGCTGGCCCGTTCCATAAAGCGTTGAGCAGCGTGACTGCCAGTCGTCCTGTTCTATCAAACGCTGGCCAGCAATCTCGGAGCCATCAACTTCTATCTGCCAATTTTATCGGCCCCAACTCGACCCAGAGCAATCTCGCTTCAGGGACTACTTCTGGAAACGCAACTGAGGACCGGAAGTCATCTGCTCCTGCGAATAACAATGACCTCTTCAGCCTCGATTTCCATGCTCCCGCTATCTCTATAGTCCAGAGTAACACCGCGACAGCTTCAGGGCAACCCCAAAAGGATGTTAAGCTAGACATCCTCTCTTTGTTTTCTACTCCAACTCCAATTGCCCCTGCACCAAACTCATCCACTAATCAACTATCAACTGCTTCATGGGCTTCGGCTGCGACTAATGTTCAACCGCCGCCAACGAGCATGATAGGGGCAAATGGTGTGGGAGCTTGGGGTGTAAGCTCAGGATGGGCGGGACCAACGGGCGCCCAACAAGTTTCATGGAGTAATCCCGGATCAACGCCACATGCATCAGGCCTATTCAATACGAGCGACATCTGGAACGCTCCTAGTTCCTTGTATAATCAACCAACCCAGAACGCGTCCAGTACGACTGAGAGAAAAGATGATGTCTTTGGCGACCTTTGGGGTCAATAGAATGGCATCGATCTACCTGCAGACTCGTTACAGTGTTCAGACCTTCCAAGCTAATCATTCCTCGCTTCGTGTTATATACACAGATCCTGGTGGTAGTCAGTCATGATTATACTAAGAATTCAGGAAATAATATACCTTTTCGATCAGCCTCCTAGCAATGGGGTGGAATGAATGCTTTGATCCATTATAGACAGTCTTTGCTAGATCACTATCCACCTTACTGACGGCTCGTAAGACAGGTCGGCAAAACTTCATGCGACCTTTGACAGCCCCAGTCTCGTCGCTACCTACAACCCATTTGGCGGCTTCATCCGCATAAAGCTTGGCTACCTCTGCTTTAGGGTCCTTGAGAACAAGCCCATAGAACCGCAAGCGAATCTCAGCATTTAATGTCGAAGAAAACCGGTAAATTTGTGCGAGGTATTGAAGGTGGGACATTGGAAGAGGTGGAAAGGATTGCACCCGTTCAATAAAGACAACTGGTTGGCGACCAGATGAGCGATAGCTTAGACTGAACACTGATACGAACTTGTTTGGTTGGTATCGAAGTGCTTTAGATCTGACTCTTCAAAGCCCAGCTGAGCAACATCCGTAATGGACCTGGAAGCGTTCCATCGATCGGCAAGCGCATAGGCCTTGTCTGCTAGTGTCACGTCATAATCTAGTAGAACGGGTAACCCTGATCCTTCTCCGTATAGCCATGCCTATAACATAGTATGAGCGCCACCTACAGGTGGTCTTATCGGGTGAACTCACATCCCAGTTTGTGCTATCAAGAATCTTTATCTTTTCATCACCCCCATTTCTCCTGAAATATTCATAAAGATGAGCTTTCCATTGTTCCGTCGTGATGCTTCTGCCAATGAAGGTGTTTACATAATCCCTCACGTATGGGAGAAAAGTGTCCAGCCCGCCAAGCTGTCTTTCTGCAACAAGTTCTGTTCAATGATCTTATCCAAAGACCCCAAGATGCTAATTACCAAGGTAAAGCAAGAAATTTGCGCCTTTCTCGTACGGGATACTGCTATAAGCATCATCGGGATCTTCTCCTTTTTCGAATTCGATAACGAGCCGTTGATATTTCGGCCTGTCGGCATACTGCTTGAGAGAATCGGTGAGTGCTTTGTACCCTATTAGATATGAGAAGTCGCGATGCGCTGGAGTGTGAAGGAATCGCTGAAGGACGCGTTCGATATAGGTTGTCCACCCCTCATTAAGCCAGAAATGACCAGCATGAGCATGTCTAGAAATCTAGCGTAACGAAGTTGATTTAAAAACGCAGAGCTCGGCTCACGTAACACCATTTCCAAACCACGAATGCGTCAATTCATGCACCACGACATCTACAAGGGCTCTATCACCTGTGAGGAGGGCTGCCCCAGGGTCAATAATAGTTGACTGGTAGTAAAGACTGATTACTTGGCGTTAGGAAAGAGATGCACGCATTCTCCTAAGGGTTGTTAATATGCTAGTGAGTTGGTCTGATCCTACACAACACACCATGCCTCCGTAAGGGAACGAAGGGGGTAGAATGAGAAGGTCGTACACCCCAAAACGATATGGTGTGACGATCCTCTCCTCCTCTTCCAGAAACCTACGTGTAGCTTAGAAAATCAAATGAATTCTAAAATGGCCAATTACCTGGTAGTGTCTTCACTAAATTCCCAGTACGCACTCTGCATAAGCTCCGGTTCCGCCCATATACCGCTTCTCCATTTCTTTCCTTCCACAGTGGGGAAAGACTTATAGACAAGATTTCCCGTGGCGATCGCAATCAAATACGATGGGATAGGTACTGGCTATATAGTATACCAGATGGGACGTTGAGCTTTTAAAATGGATGACATCCTTCACCTGATGATATATGTATATAACTAGGTCTTGCCCTATTACCTTCCCGTCATGAGGAAGTGCGTCCGGCGAAGGTGACCGCCGAATAGCTGAAAGGAGAACCGGAAGCACAGAGGTGACTTCTGCGTGGTATGTCTGAACATATGTCAGCATTTAGATAAGCTGGATGCACGACAGAGATGCACGATTTTCACGGAGGGTGTATCTTCATGAAAACATCCGGTTACTTGTATCATCTTAATATGTAGATCCACACCTTGTATCGGCAACAGCGTCCTGGCATATATTGGTTGACACTGACTGAACAGGAAGGGATGGTTCTTCCCCTGTGTTTGTCTGAAACGGTCCACAAGTCAATCAGTGTTCAGCGTTGTACAACATAGCCCTACTCTTTGTCCAGCCACTGGAGGGCAACAGAACCTTGGGTAGTCTTATAGCGAACCGTAACGTTAATAGTATCCCCTATATTGAGAGCTGTGGGGAGTGGAACCAGGAGTGCGGACCCCATGACTGGATGCCTCTCCTTCACGTAGTGCTGATAAGATTGATGAATGTCAACGAAATGCCCGAGATTGTCCACCGCTCCAACTGACAGGAACATTAGACCCAGAAATCTGCACTGATTCAATTTCTAGATCGGCGGTATCGAAGCTGTGCGCAACTTGAATTCGGATCGGGCATGAGTAGTAAATATCGCTTTACATCACTTCCTTAACGCCAGGTTCTTTCGCCCTCAACGAGTGAGTCACCGTTCCATGTATAACCTTTTCAATAAATTCTAACTTCCAGTTGAAGGATATGTGTTCCGAAATAATCTGTAGATAGTTGGATTGTGTGGTTGGGTCAGACATCAAGAGAGTTAATAGGAAGGGGGAAATACAACTATCAGTGTTTGCCGTTTTCATCCCCGTTTGGCATCTTCGTTAAGTTCCAATACTAAACATTGTATTGCTCAAAAAGATAAGACGATTGTTCTACGCTAGTATCAGACATAGAATACCATCACACCAGGACCAGGTAAATCATGAAATCATGTAGCGCGTAAACCTTACATTTTGCAAGCGCCTCCGCTATCACCTAGGTAGATGAAATGTGCCCTTGATTATCCATTCGAGCCCTGGAGTAACCATATTGCGTCAATAGACAATGTCATGGCACATGTATACGCACAGTATTTCGTCTTCGATTTCTGTGTGATCTGTTACTCGAAGATATACCATTGGCAGAGCGAACACGATTCCAGCCACGAGAAGAACCCAGGTGGAAATAAAGATATTCATGTACCTATGGCGGCGCCGTCATTTGAAGAAGGTAACATGAGCAAAGTGGGGACGCACGGTGCCTTGACGCCATCTGCACGCCAAATCCCAGCGGCACCGGCTGATTGGATTGACTTGTCTGACATCGCTTTCAGAGGTGCGTGAGGGCGACTTATTGTCAACTTACAAAATCCGGTAAAGTGAGCTAGTTTGGCAGGGTCATTGGACATGGCACCCATGAGCCAATATGTTGTTGTTTGCCACATAGCGTCCAATAATCCGCAGAAGATGTATAGCATGATCCTGCCAGGATAGCCGGAGCCACTTATACGGAACAATCGTAGGCTTTCTCTGGTATACTCCCTATCGAAGGTTGGACCAAGTTCTTTAGATGCACCTGGACGTACTTCTGGTAAAAATAGCCCCATATATGAACAAGAAAGACCATGGCCATCAATACCGCGATACCTATGAAGGCTCGATGTCGACGGCGAATACTTTGCTGATCGAGAAGGAAGCCAATGACAACAGAACCGAATATTTGAGATATCCAGTAGACTTCATTGTTCAGTGCACGTGCACTGATGTTGAAAATTGCGCCATTATAGTCGTTGAATTCTGCATCGTCATATGAAGACTGACGTCAAGAAAGTGCATACATAAACGATTTTGCTTACGCCATGTGTAAAACCAATTGGAGGCTAAGAACATCGGGAACAAAAGGATAATCATTGGATCAGTTTTCAGGGCGATCCATAAGCCATATATTTCAGTTCTCCAGGAAGCGTGGCGGGAAATGGTAACTTTCGTTCCATCCGTCCTGATCATTTTCTCTGGGTCTGCCATTAACAATGGAATAAGCATGCCTATGCCCGTAAGTACGAGGAAACCAATCTAGAGAAGTCAGGAGGCGTTGACACGGTATTTTTGGGATTAACCATACATATGTGCCATTGTTGACTGATATCAAGAGAGGCTTATCAGGAAGGCTCGTCGCGGATGATGTTACACACCTTGGTTTGCCTGCGCAGATCATTTATCGGATCAAATTTGGATGCAACAGCGTAACTAACCTCCGAATGAATATTCTGGCCGAGGGCGACAGAAGCGCCCACAACTCCACCCAGGTTGAAAATTCCCCAGAATATGCTAATGAATCTGCCCTTCTGTGCTTCTGTCGGGTAAGCCATCATCAAGGAACCCTGAGCGGTCCACAATAAACCAGCACAAATGCCCAGAATTGCGCCGGCGGCAACAACAAAACCCTTGGCCGTGATAGGGTGGATATTTAATGCACTTGTATTTCATTAGCGAGTCATGTCTTGTTGGATCTCATCAAACACATACAGGTATGAACCAATGTAGAGGGTATAGCCAAAACTTCCGAGCAGCAGGGTCAGCCTAGCCCCTAGTCTGTTGTTGATGGTCCTATGCGATATTAGCGGCAAAACGTCCTGAGAGTACATGTGACAGACCCTGCAAAGAAGGCAGCAACCGAGAAAGTAGCATATAGCGCCGTTAAGGAATTATCACTAGTTGTTTTATCAACCTGGCCTCCACCACCTAGTCCACCGAGAGCATTAAAAAGACCTAAGTGAAATAAGATCAGAACTACGGATAGTCAAAGAAAATAATGTTACCTGGACACATAAAGCAGATAAATGCAAGCATGACAACCTTTCCCATATTAACTGCTGGTAATACAGGCTTTCTTTTTATTTACAAACCTGGGTTATAGGGTGCATATAAAGGCCGTACAGACCACCTAGGCGCTGACAAACTTGTCGTTTGGATTCGTTATCACTGCTGTAACCTTTCTCTACTTGAGCGCGGTCCGACATTAGTCACGAAGAAAGGAATAGAAGAAGCGGCAGGAAATTAGCACCTCGGGAAGCGATTATGTATCATGTCCGCGTCCCACGGTTGTGTGGAAGCACGTTGTCAATAAGCGTGTGGCGATGGCGAACAGTAAAGCGTGATTCGTCCGAGAGAAGCCGAACGCCACCTGGCCCCAGGATGAAGCATAGGAGTAGACAGACGGGGAAACCGGTCAGTATGGCTTCGCAGACCGTCGTTCATGATTCACGGAGTTTATGCGCCGTTTACATACATTGCCATATTATTAGCTCCTTCGTTGAAACACGTTGTAGCTTTCTGGGGATCACATAGATGGCGTATCACTGCGGGGCTCGATAGTCCTCCTACATTACCGCCCTTGAATCTCGCAGTGCCTGGCGGATAGTATGATCCCTCTCACTTGAGATTGTCCATCCTTGTCCACATGCTTGAGTTACTTATTTTTACAGATGGGTCGTGCGGATGAACTTAGGTTTCGTCAATACTATATGGGCGGTGTGGCGTAACCAAATTTGGCACAATATTGTTTGTCAGGTGTAAGCCTAATAATCACTTCAATATACATAATTTTATTATTCGCCATTCTCAGTTTCTTTGGCAAATCAGCAGCTGTTATTTGCTCAATGTCGTCCATTCGGGTCCTGAGAACGTCTGCGTCAACAGCCAAATCAAGAATCTGAAGGGACTGAAACCAACAAAATCTCATCCTGAAATTCTGTGACTCATAAGTGAATCATGCAACGCAAGTGTAAGCCCAGCAGCCAATAAGGCCCAGGTAGAGATAAGGGCATTGAAATATCTGTACCATGTGGCCATGGTGAAGCTTGCTTAACTCACGGAGCTTTGGGGCCATCTGCCCTCCCGGCACCTCCGGTTGATTTATCCGGGGTCATAGCAAGTAAAGTCGCTGGCGGACACAATGAAAGTTTGCTCACAAAAACCAATAAAATGCGCCAGTTTTTCAGGATCGTTCGACATCGCTCCAATGAACCAGTATACCGCTGTCTGCCACATGGAATCGAGAAAGCCGCAAAATACGTAAAAAGTAATTTTGACTGCGTATTCCGAGGAAAAATGTCTGTTTTTGGTGAACCAGGAGCAATTGATTCTCCGCTATAATGGCCGCAAGCTATGATCAACCACCAGATGAGCGTAAACTTTATTTGAACTCACATTTGGGTTTTGTATGCCCAAACATACACAACGAACACCATGACAAGCAGAATTGCCCATTCAATATGCAACGTTGTTGAGCGAACGAGCACGAATATTAAAAAGTGCACCATTGTACCCATTGAACTCTGTTCAACAACAGTCAATAGTCAAAGAAGATGTAACACTGATGCGTGTAAAAGTGAAGAACATTGGGAAGAGCAGTAAAATCATGGGATCTATCTTGGGAGTAATCCACAAAGCTCGACCTTCCACGAGGGATGCCCAGGAACGGTGACTAAGGTCCTTGGGTAAATAGTGTCACTTTCGACCGCGATGGGTAGGATGTAAAACCTACGTACGTCGTATTGCTAACGATCACGAGAGGTAAGATACTACGACTCCCGTGCGCAGAATCGCTTACCACAGTTCGCCTTTCACGAAAGAAATAAGGCGACCTCAAAGATGAATAGTGAGCATGACAACACGTACTTGCGAGTAAAATTTTGTTTAAGGCGGCAGCCGCCCCAACCACAGCACCCATATTGAAGATAAACCGGAAAACGCGAATAAAATATCCCTTTTGTGATTCCGTTGGATAGGATAACGTCAAGAACCCTTAGGAAGTTCATAGTAAAGCAGAGCAAATGCCAAGAAGTGCGACGGCAGTAATAACCAATGGCCTTGCATTTCTATGTATGTTGAGAGTGCTGTGCCGTGAAATTCCAAAATTTCCGGGAGTTTGATGATCCCTGCAGAAGGAACCGATGTCTAATCCATAACCAAGCATCTGATAAAGAGCGAGTCGGGACCCTAGCTGGTCGTTGACTGACCTAGTAACGTTCAGTCAAAGAGCCTACAAGCCTCTGAATGTCGCATACTCTAAAAAGAAGGCCATCAGAGCAAAAGTAGAGTACAAGGCAGGATTTGCATTGGCACTTGTCTGCGTGTCAACCTGACCAGTGCCTCGACAAGCCCTGTTTTTGTTATGTCAGTGCGCTATATCATTCAATTTCTGAAATTCCGGCCTGGGCGGAGGGGGCATATGAGAGCCAGTAGAACGACCTTGAGATTCGTCAGTTGAACTGAATGACGTGATACGTTCCGACCTGGATCAGGGGTCGGCGGTGCCAGCCTTGAGTACTGAGTACTGAGTAGTCAAGGTTTCTTCACCATGTGAATTGTCTTCGCCTGTAGTCCTTATCCAGGTTTTCATGCATGGTAAGCGAAACGCGTGCCAAGAATGATCGATTAATGATCAAGCTCAAGTAACACTGAAATTAAGTATCCAGGTGAAGAATGTGCGGTCAACATACAACTTTCGGACAGAGATTGAATAGCCAGAGCAGGAAGGGGTGCGAAATCGGTATCACTTTGGGTATATGGGTAGGTGCCAAAGCCTCACAGGTCTCACTCCTTTTCCCAAGCTGTGCAGATTGCAGTAGAGGCCGGTGCTGGGGGGAACTATGATAACTGAAGACATGATCACCAGAACTTGCCGGATAACAATTCTGATAAGCGGGATACAGCTCTTTCCGGTCACACGAGAGTATGAACAACTTGGGCCTGGTAGTGACTAGTGAGGCCTTGAGTAGGATCGCAAACCTATATTTAAAGAAGTTCACTGTTGGGACATCGAAATACGGGTTTTGTATGAAAGGGATGGAGGACTAATAGAAGCTGACGCCAATACAATATCCTATCTTCTGGTGAATGAATAGCGCTTTATAGAATCCCTATTCAATCGTGCGGCTCCGTATTGGTGGAGGGCGGTACCACGACTCTACTGCTCTGCATATTGGCTACCACAGGCTTCAGTACAACCGAATATGTTGTTTGAGCACCCTGAGATGACCGAACGTGAGACGGTAATAATGAACAATCATATAGACTTACGCGGAAAGCAGGTAATTGCAACCACAAAATGAACAGAGTTTTGAAGGAGTAGTACCAGGGGATATAATAGAGGAGAAGGCGAAGGGCAAAGCTTTCAATGAAGGTGAAAAAGGTAAAAATTATCCAGTAGGTCAACCATTGAACGTTGTCGTTGGATGAGGGTGATTCGATAGCCCTGAAAGAAAGGAGGGCGGGGAGGGCGAAGCCAACGAGATTGGATACGGGGCCGGCGAGCGGGTTGATCAAGTGTAAGATTATGAGGAGGGCGACACTACCGATGACAAGGTATGGTTTGGGTACTTGAGTGCGCTTTTCAAGATGGGCAAGGGCTGGGTACTTGTCAAGCTGAAGGGGGGAGAAGCGGTAAGATTGGGGGAAAATAATGCCTGGCTCTCACGCACCTCCTTGTCAAGCTGGTTGACGTGGTAAGAAACTCTGGTCTGGGCTTGAATATAAAGAGGATGCTGCTGAAATCTTTGGGATGCAGACATGGGTAGGATGAAGAGTGGGACTGGCTGGGAGGCTGAGGAGAGAAGCGGGGCTTTTGGAGGGTTGATATTATTGATGACACGTGTTTGTCTCACCAATACGTCGTCTGTTGACACGTCGCCACAACAGCCATCAGGCTCCAACATGGCTCAGTATGATTCCATAAAGGTTACTTTCGACTTTCTCTCTTCAATCCTTCCTGAACATTGATTTAGGTTCTTTATACGTCTTTGCCCTCTTTTACTCCCTTCATACCAACTACCTGGTTGCCGCATGTGGCATTTCTATTGCTGGCGCTCACATTTGCGCTTGCATTTTATTTCTCCACGTAAGAATTCTGTTTTCGTGCCCCACTTTCATTTACCCCTGCGCCAGCCTCTCTAAAAGTTCTGTTCCAATCCGAGAAACCATTGTTGCGTCGGTAGCAAGCTTTCTTGGAGGCTTTGGAATCATCGCCTTATTTTGCAGTGTTGGCGTTTACATATAGGGTGGCCTCAGTTGTTAACGCGCCAACCATGTTTGCATGAGCTGCACTATGTGTATTGTTTACAGTCCTGCCGTCGTTCGGCTGAGTAGATAAAAACGTACAGTATAGAATATGGTTGATCCTTCATCTGCACTCCTCAACTGGATTGACCAATTTGTGAGCAGGGTGTTTAAAGAGTATTCGAGGAAAAGCTACCTGCATCTCCTTTGAGTACGCGAGTAAATAACCACAGGCTGGGCACTTCTCTGAGACCTAGATGCACGTAAAAGGCAGGGTTAAAAAACATGCCAGATGACTGACCAGTGTTCCTTGCTCGTAGTCGTCATGCTTTTTCGTTTGTGTTTTCCGCTTTTGCCTCAAAGCCGACGGAAAGGCATCCGGGTGTGACCGAGTTATAATTTCAATGTGTTCATATGCTTCCGTGCTGTCAGCCAACGTACTACCAGTCGCAGAAAGAACCTACAGGTTGAGGGCTCTTGGTGGTTACATTGTTCACACGTAACCAGGGTCTCGCCCTCCTTGGGTAGCACCAGAAGCGTGCCACAATCTGGGCAAAAGAGCAGTGAACCTTGTGGGAGAATAGTCAACACATGTCTGGCGCTATGGATTTACGTCTTGACTTGCCAAACTTGTTCATAATATGGCCGAATGATCAATAACTGTCACTGTCACTTTTTTTTTTTTTTTTTTTTTTTT
>KI546326.1:0-12798 GCA_000497225.1 Amanita jacksonii TRTC168611
GCATCACGGCAACTGCCTTGGCTTCAGATAACGCTTCCTGTTTGCGTCTCTGCCACTGCACCACATTCGACACCAGAGCCTTAGCTAGAACAGGACGCCTTGTTATGGTGACCTTTCGAGAACTGGGGGCTTGCGGCTGGCGACTGGTGGCAGTAAACCCACTCTGCAACATTCAAGAAACAATGGGGTCCCACATATCGCTTGGTTGCTTCAAATGATTAGTCTTTCAGTATCCTAAGGTTGACACTTTCCACGTGTAGGAAGGGTTAGAAGGAAACTCGTAGGTAGCGAGCAATGGCGGAGGCGTTCTCTGGTCAAGCTGTCATTAATGCTGGAAGTTTTGCTACCTACCAGTGCTAGCAAGGCTGTGCCCCGGTTGTAAATGCAATCAATGTCAGTTCTGCCCATTCCCTGGCCCCGCCCAACCCTTTCTGCGCATTAGTCATGTTTCAGCCTTTTCTGTATCTGCAACGCAACAGTCGATAGCAGCACCAACTACTGCGTCTCGTGTGTCGTGAACGATGATCCCGTATCCAGCGTTGTCCAAGCTGGTCAAAGTCTCGTCAAAAGTGCCTTCCCAACCTGCTTTGTATGCTTACCAACACACGACTGACTTTTTTTTTCTTTTTTTTTTCCCACTGCAGCGTACAACGCCCTTTGCAATGGCACCAACGCTTCGTCTATCAGTCTTAGCGTCACCAACACCGTGACGGATACGTTGAACCCGACTGCGTCCGCTGATGCTTCGTTACTGTCCGCTATGGTTGGTAGTGGTGTGCCGACTCTCGCTTCGGAGCCCAAGACGACGTACTGCATCGCCATCAGCTACGGCTCCTCCGCAAGGTGTTCCTGTTGGTGGTGGCAACGGTGCGAGCGGGACGCGTGCTGTTGGCATTGGGGTAGCGTCGATCACCTTGATAGTAGCTCTGTTCGTGTTGATGTGCTAACGCTGTCACTGGCATTGGGGCTAAATCATATCCAGTGGCGCTGTATCCTTAAGTTGAGTGATGAATGAAAACCACGTCTTGGTCGCCCATCTCACTCCTTCCATCTGCGTGATCCTCAGCCTCCTAAGCTTATACTGCCTATCCTTCATCCTTCAGAGCGTCGCTGTCATCCTGGTACTCGTGAGGCTATTCTCAGGCAGGCGCATAATTGGGTTAAAGACAGCACCGCATGGCCGCTACTAAGCTGAATCAATACCATCCCCGTCTAACGAACGGCCAGCGCGGAACGGTCGAGGGAAATAATTTCAAGTGACGTGGAAGACAGTCTTCTTCCCCTACTTTCTATCCTGAGAGAAACGCAGTTGAGCAAAGACAGTATCGATAATACTTGCGTGGCAAATGTTTCTAGCCTGACTCGCCACTGATCGAGGTAACTGGAGTAGCTAGTTGTGCGTTCTTAATGATATTATGCCTATCATGACATGTTCAAGTATTCATAGTGCTAGGTTCCATTGCCGACAAAGAAAAAAAAGCGGTCTCGCAGCCCGTAGGTGTTAGATCTGGCTATAGAATGGATACAAATAAGATATTCGATCTATAGCCTTCCTTTCGATCCCCTAGAAGACTTGAGTGAATGGCGGAATACAAAGCAAGGATGAGCCTAGACATACTTGAAACTGAACCTCTTCTTTGTATGTGAAAATTCTCCCAGCTTGTGCCCGACCATATCCTGCGTTATGAGCACCGGAATGTAATCTTTTCCGTTATGAACCAAGAACCTAATCCTACCAGATAATTCCATCAGATAGTCGCGGAAGGAAAAGGAAATTTGAGACAAGAGGCTCACCCTACAAAGTTTGGTAGGATCGTACAAGAGCGTGCTTTAGTTTGGATCGGTACATGGTTTGCGAGGGCCTCTCGAAGATTGGGAAATGTGACAAAGTAGGGGCCTAAAAATTACATGTTCTATTGGGAGTCCAAGGAAACTTGGGTAAAAACTTTTACCTTTCCATGCTGAGCGGCCTGATTTTTGAAGCAGAGACGTGGGGCGCATGTCGATGCAAACAGAAACAAACAGGCACCTCTTAAGCCCTTGTTGGGCTCTCTAATACACTCAATAAACTATCTAACAAGTCTGAATTTTCGGATCTTGGTAAAGGCTTCAAGGCGGCTGGCCGCGTGAATCATGAACATGCATGAACAGCAGCCGGGTCAGGCACCCCGCAAAGGTACATTCAATTTTATACCACCGCCCATAACTAAAAAAGGATGATATCAAATAAAAAAAAACCACGCTGCAGGCCCTGCATCGAATTGAAAGTTGGACTCTTGCCCCCGCCTCCCCTTCCTTTTCGTCCTTCTCCTCCCCTCTCCCCCCCCCTCTGCTTCTCCATCCCACCACCAGTTGATACCATCAAATCATACCCCACAAACACCAATGATCACCACACGCTCAAGCCTTTCACTGATCACCTTTCTGGCAATCACTGCCACAACAACCCTCGTCAACGGGGCTTCAACAAATCGTAAAACTTCCCACTCCCATTTCTTCCTTCCAATCGTTTTTATAAAAAAAATAATCTCTTTGTTGCGCAGCGACTGCTGGTTTCCTATCAAAATTACTTGAACTGCAAGCAGCACCGGGTGGTCTGGCGCCCCGTCAGACTGGTAGCAGCAGTAGTAGTGGTTTGTCTGTTGATGAGTTTCCGACTCAGGTAAGGGTTATAGTCGCGTGTCCCTAAATATCGTTGTTTACTTCTTTTTTTTTTTTTGCCAGTGCCAAACGGGATGTGCACCAGCCATCAATGCCTTTAACGTACGTTTCCATGTTTCCATCTTACTCCCCGAGTTCCTTAATTCCCCCCCCTTGAATATCTTTCACAGACATGCACATCCCCAACTTGCCTATGCAAAGCGGATATAGACTCCAGTCTCAACTACTGCATCAACTGCAGCGTCCACGCCGTGCCCGACCAAACCATTATCCAAGATGGCCAGCAAGTCTTCAGCAGTAAGCGTATTTCTCTTCTTCTTCACTCTCGACAATCCTCTCTCTAACAAACCCACCCTCTTCCCCCCCCAAATATCAAGCCTACAACGCCCTCTGCGCAGGATCCGGCGTTGCGAGCCTCACTCTTTCCGGCACGCCCTCTGCAAGCGGCAGCCAAACCACCACGTCTGCATTATCCATACTCCCCAGCTCAAATCCCTTCACAGGGTTCGCAGGACCCAGCACGACGATTACCGCCCTCGACACCACTTCCAGCCCCGTTGTCGTCACCGTCACTGCGACGGGTACTAATACTGGGTCAAAATCCAAGACTACCCCTTTGTTGGGAAATTCTGCGCGCCCGGCGTCTCGCGCGAGCGGCGGTGGATTCGCCCTGGCTATTGGTTTCGTCATCGCCTACTTCATTGTCCTGGCGTGATGAGTAAGCAACATAGTGGACGCTTTTTCAATTTATGTGGAATGTAAATCTACTACTAGTGTCATGTCTGTTAGGAAAGCAACCGACCAATATCTTACCATACCACTCCTTATCAGAGGGACAGACACCTGAACATAACATGCAAAGTAAGTATGCTTTTACAGGGTAAAGAGTAAAGGGTAAAAATATTGTTCAGTATTATACAAAGGGAAGCGGTTTTGGTATCCAGCTAGCAGTGAGATGATTCGACAGTTAGACCGGGACCACGACGCCTGTGAATAAAGCAAAAACAAGGGAGAGCATGGGCAGTATTAAGACTACAACAGCTTGAGAATGCGTCAAAAATGCGTCAAAACGCCTTAAAACACAGGTGGTTGAGTGACTGCTGGTGACCGGCGTAACAAATGATGTTTCGCAGCTCCACGTTCCCCAGCTAGCCGGTTGATGGCATTCAGTAAATCTCCACGCCTTAGGGGTTCTGAAAAGGCGCGTCAACGTGGTTTGGGGTCCCAGCAAATGCCCGTGACTTACTCGTGATGTGATCGTCCATCCCAGCTTGCAAGCACCTTTCTCTGTCACCGATCACTGAAAAGGAAAGGGCAGACGTTAGCAGCTGTTGAGGGGGTGACAATTCTACTTACTAGCATGCGCTGTCAACGCGATGATAGGTGTACGTGGCAGTTCATGTTGTCTCTCGTACGATCGAATCAGTTCTGTTGCCTCCATTCCTCCCATAAATGGCATGGACACGTCCATCTGGCATGGGCCACCATCAGACATCAGCACACGGACGGCCGCCAAGTTAAACCTACCAAGATAATATCGAAAGGCTTGGTCTGAAGCATCCTCGCCTTGTAAGCGTCTACCGCCAAACTGCCATTCTCTGCAATTTCTACCGAGTGGCCATACTTCTCCAAGATCTTGACCGCTAGCTTCTGGTTGACAAGATTGTCCTCGGCAAGCAAGATGTCAAAGATGACATCATTGGGTGCCGAGACAGGACTAACAGTGTTAGATTCTAATGCTGATATCAATGCTGACGCAAGGTCTTGCGCCGAAACCGGGGTAGTAATTTGGGAACTGATGCTGTTATCTAGGCACCATTTGACTGAAAGGGAAGCGTTAGTATCTTGCGGAGGTGCGCAAGATCGACGACTTACGATTCAACCTTGGTAATGAGGGCGCCAGCAATACAATGGGTATATATCTTAGATGCTCGTATTCTCTGATGCATTCCGTCTTTGAGAGTACGTCAAAAAACCCGCGGCTGCACTAGGATAACCGTGAGAGATGACTTACAATACTCAAGGAATCAACGACAATTGTGTCAAAGTGTGGGCACTTCTCCTTGTCTGCCAAACTTGCCACTTCATGGACGACATATGGCCGCAGCCCAAGCTCCTTGATGCGTAAGGCTACACCTGTTATATCACGTAGGGTATCCACAAACAAGATGCTTCGCTTCGCAAACGGTGACATCTTGCCCAACGTACTCTCCATCGTGCTGTGACTGATCTGGGACGTGATTGTAAAGTAGAAGCGACTTCCCTTGGATACTTCGCTTTCTACCCACATGTTGCCTTGCATCAGGTTTACGAGCCGCTTAGAGATGGAAAGACCAAGACCGGTCCCTCCATATTCCTATCATTCATGAATCAACTACAACCTCTTCGAAGCGAGAGGGGACATACGCGTGTCGTAGAACCATCGGCTTGACAGAACGTGTCGAAGATCAAGTTCAGCTTGTCCTTTGCGATTCCGATTCCTGTGTCCATCACACAAAACTCAAGCGTCACGCTCTGGTCGTCCAGCGCCAACAGGCGCGTGCTCAAGGCTACGTGTCCCTTCCTAGTCATCTTCGAGGGTGTGAACTTGATCGCATTTCCAACCAGGTTGGTGATGACCTGACGGAGACGGAGGGAGTCACCGATGAGCTGATCTGGAATGTCTGGTTCAACATCGTAAGTCAGATCTAGATTGTTCTGGGATGCCCGGACCACGAGCGTCTTCAGTATGCCAAAGACGGTTTGACGAAGGGAGTAGGATACAGCTTCCATTGTCATACGCCCAGCCTCGACTAGCACGGAGGTTAGATGGAGATAAAACCTAGAGGAGGAAGGCTTACTCTTGGAAATGTCCAATATATCATCGATGATCAACAATAGAGACCTGGCCAAGCTATGCACAAGCAACAAGCTCTCCCTTTGGGAGCGATTCAAGTCACTATCAAGCGTCAACTCGGTCATGCCGATGATACCATTCATGGGCGTCCTATGGGACACGTCAGAAACCACATGTGAGAGAGATGCATGAGGGCCCACCTAATCTCATGCGACATGTTCGCCAAGAACTCACTCTTACTCCTATTAGCCAACTCGGCGGCTTCTCTTGCTGCTGTGTTCTTCTGAATCGAATCACGCAAGTTGAACACCATCTGATTGATCTGTGTCTTGAGCGAGTCCATCTCACCAGAGGCCTCGACAGTGATGAAGCGGGTAAAGTCACCGTCCATCGCCGCTGCCGAGATTTGGGCAAAGCCTCGGACTTGGGTGGTCAAGTTCCCAGCCATGGTGTTGACGGAGAGTCTATGTGGAACGCCAGTCAGCAGGAATAAGGTGGAAGCAAGAAGAAGCCAACTCACGTAATCTCTTGCCATATACCCTGTACGTTTCCAACTTCAGCTTGGACACCGAGTTTGCCCTCCGTACCGACTTCTCTGGCCACCTTCTTCACCTCAGCGGCGAATATGGCCAGTTGGTCAATCATGTCATTGATGGTGTTCACGAGCTCAAGCATTTCTCCCGAAACCGAAACACCCGTAATCTTCTGCGTCAGATCACCCCTTGCCACAGCGGTCTAAAGCACAAACCAGATATATATATGTCATCAACTGCCGCATTAAGGGTACAGAGACACTCACCGTCGCAACCGCAATCGTCCTGACCTGTAGTGTCAAGTTGGCCGCCATGACGTTCACATTGTCCGTTAGATCCTTCCAGGTCCCTCCTACATTCGTCACCCTCGCTTGTCCTCCGAGTCTTCCTTCAGTGCCCACCTCCCTAGCCACTCTTGTCACTTCGTCGGCAAAAAGGTTCAAACTCTCCGTCATGCCGTTGACGGTTTCCTTGAGCTCAAGAATTTCTCCTCGGACGTCGACTTCAATCTTCTTTGTCAGATCACCAGATGCTACAGCCTTGGTGACGGCAGCAATAGATCGCACTTGGTTGGTAAGGTTCATGGCCATCAGGTTGACGTTGTCGGTGAGAACCTATTGGGAATGAATGGAAAAAGATGTTAGTTGGACTCAAGGGGGTAAAATACTGACCTTCCACATTCCTTGAACGTCAGGAACGTATGCCTGCCCTCCAAGTATACCTTCTGTACCGACTTCAAGTGACACACGAGTAACTTCGTTTGCTAGAGTGCTCAATTGGGCAACCATTGAGTTGACTGTCATCTACCATAGCATCTGCATCGGCAGACGAAGACCAGAATCAGCACCGCCTACCTTGAGATCCAGCATTTCACCTTGGACGTCTACATCCACCAACTTGCTCAAATCACCCATCGCGACTGCTTTCGTAACTTCCGATATCGAACGTACTTGCGCTGTCAGATTCGAGGCCATTTTCTACAAAAATCGGTTCTCTCTATTAGTCTTGTCCGAGTGCTTATCGACCTTGATCAAAGAATGGGTGTACGCTTACATTGACATTTCTTGTCAAATCTGCCCAGGTTCCTTGAACACCTTCGACAGTAGCCTGACCTCCGAGGATACCGAAAGTTCCGACTTCAAGCGCCACACGCGTTACCTCACTAGCAAAGGCCGATAATTGATCGACCATTGAGTTGACAGTGCCTGCGGAATTTCACCGTTAATCGCTACCTTCTCTAGCGTAATTGCTGGCTCACCTTTGAGGGTCGACATTTCACCTTCGACTTGAATCTCAATCTTTTGAGTCAAATCACCCTGTGCGACAGCAGTCGTCACCAGGGCAATTGAACGCACTTGGTCCGTCAACGAGGAACACATCCGGTTCACATTACGGACAAGCTCGAACCAGACACCTTCAACATCGGGCACGACAGCTTGCCCTCCTAGTTTACCCTGTGATCCGACTTCTAGCGTGACTCGGGTAACCTCGGCTGCTAGTGCCCGAAGCCTATGCGGTATTAGTAAAGAAGAAAGAAAAAAAGAGCAAAAGTGGCACGTGAACCTTATCACCATTCCATTCACGGTGTTCTTCAGGTCCAAGATCTCGCCCCTCGCTTCGACTTCGATTTGCTTACTCAAGTCGCCTAAAGCAACAGCCTTGGTGACTTTAGCAATGCTCCTGACCTGGGCCGTAAGATTTGCTGCCAAATTATTGACAACGCCGGTCAACTGCCTCCACGTTCCTTCCACGTCCATTACGACGGCTTGTCCACCTAGCTTTCCCTCAGTTCCGACTTCTTGGGACACCCGCGTGACTTCATCGGAGAACTGGCCGAGCTTATCAACCATCTCGTTGATGATCCCTTTGAGATTCGTCATAGCGCTTCCTTGAGCCGGCGCAGTGATCTTCTGGTTAAGGTCACCCTTGGATACAGCACCACAAACGCGGGCAGCATCAACGACCAGGGCCCGCAGCCAGATGTTCTCCTCTTCAAATGAGAGACCGCTGTCGCTTTGCCCGGGTCCAGTAGGGACGGGGATAGCGCTGAAATTGAAGTTGGGAGAAGTGACGTCCCCCTCCGTTTCGGCTGTTTGAGTTCCTTCAGCGCTAGTAGAAGTCGTAGATGTATTGCAGCCATTAATAGATGAAGCAGGGTAGACCCAGCATCTCCCGCATGTCGGGCAGGAGACCTGTAAAGCGCCACCAGGGGTAGTGGTTGTTATGACAGTAGGTTTGGGGGGGATGGGTGAAGGAGAGGATTGCTTGTTGACATTATAGTTGTCCCTATCGCGATTGACGTCCCGCAACAAGACGCCATTGGAGTAGAGCCCGTTACTATTGTTATCGCGGTATTGGCCGTTGACCGTCTTGATCAACGATGGCTCGTACTCGTATCTTGGTGTTCCCCTCAGAACCGAAATATTCTCTTCATCCCCATCATCGTCATCGTCATCATCCAAATCATCATCATTCCAATCGTTCACGAGTTCATCCCCGAGTCCATTCACACCACCACCAGAACCACCACCACAATTTCCCATGCTCCCAGGACTCGCACCGCTCCCACACCTCTTCGCTTTCTTCCTGGCCTTTCTCTGCAGCCTTGCAATAGTCTCTTCCGCAAGCCACATCCGCCTGGCAAACTCGCTCAGGCAGCCCAGGATAGTTTCGGTTTGCCAATCTCTGGCACCATCGTACCTCGGGACTGGCACCCCTGAGGACGGACCAAGTTGGTATGCGGAGATGAGAGCGATGAGATGAGAGCGGAAGGCATCGGGCGTCGGCGATGGGTCGACGTCGACCATGAGTTGGAGTTGTTTAGTTTGTTAAGGGAGGTCGGGTTGCGACGGTGTCTGTGTGTATACAGCTGTTACAAGCGGAGTTGTGACATATAATGTGACGCCATGAGGCACCAGGTGCACCAATTTAGTAAGTAGCGTCCCACAAAAAGTCTCCGCCAGATATCGTGCGGACGGTTTGGACCGTGTATAAATCATGCAGGATCTTTTAGACATTTTTTTTCGCTGACCGCGCCTTCGTACTGGGGGGATGATAAGTATCGTAGAGTCGGCACGTACGCCGCGGGAAAACGTTTGAAACGTTTTCTCTATTACGTCCATGACTAAGCGAAGTTAATCTCCGACTTTCAATTGTGGAGTGAGTACGTCTATGGCCACGAAGGTTAAGGGCGACGCCCAAAACTACACAACGCGTACTCGATTTCTCTGGTCGAGCATCACTACAGTGTACAGCTTGCCAACAGAGATACGTTAACGGCGGTGTAGTAAGCGGGGACAATCCTACCATGACATCACCCATGCTGATATCAGGGCTTACTAGCGCTTACTAATTGACGGGCAAGCTCCTTCCGTCCGGTTATAATTGCCAAACTCCGAAGTCATACAGGGACATAGATCAAACCAAAAAACAAGGCAGTCCAAAAGTCATATATACATACAAGCGATAACAACTACGTACGCATCTATAGAATACACTACGGTTGCGCCTGTAAATGGTCCAAACTAGGTCTCTCCTCCTTTCTGTCATCCATCTTATACCATACTCCAAACGCTTCATCTTCATTACTAAACTTACTTCGCGTCGAAGGTACTCCGCGAACATAATCCACATAGAACTTGAGAGATCTCGCAATCTCACGTATAAAATCCATAAAGTTGATCCTGTTTACACAAGCATGTCATCAGGCCGGTCAAGAGACGGATCACACTTACGAGTCCCACAATGGCCGCCACACGGATGTATGCGATACACCTGGCTTGCACTCGTACTCCTTATAGGTATAACCCCACGCCATGAAAGCAGCAAAAAATACCATCTCGATACAGATCGCGAGTGCATTAAGACCGTTGGCGATATTAGTTGACGTCCAGTATTGAGTTGCATGGATCACATGATGGCTCGCTAGGGTATGAAACTGTTTATCAAACACGTCAGAACCGAAAAGGCCAACCACAACAGGATCGTACCACGAATGCTTGATAAAACGTGAACATGACTATCAACTTGATCGCGAGGAACTTGGCAAGGGGTCGCTTGGTGGCTAGTTCTTCATGCATCAAGCCATAGAATATGAAAAGGCCGTAAAGTGCCACGCTGTTTTAACACGCGTTGGCCTCGTTCCTTCAATTTTGTTTTTTAAGGTTCTAATCACTCACCTGATACTAACAAAGTTGATGGCCTCTATCCACACATTCGCAAAGTGAATGTTATATCCGCCAGTTTCACACAGCACGCCAAAGTGTTCACACACCATACCAGCTATGGAGCTTAACGGACGTATGATGACATATTGTAGTACCGACCACTGAGGATCAGATCTACATATCAGCCCCATGATCCTAACAGATGGTGGGAACTTACCTTGACAGTATGCATGAAATATGGCTTTGTTGGTCTGTACCTCCAAAAACAGAACGGGAATGGGAGCGACTGTTTATCTTTCCGAGCTATCGCATTTTCAGCTTTATTGTCCGTAGCTGTCGTTGCAACGTATTCGACAATGAGGAGAAGAAACGCGCTCAATGTAATGGCTTCGTATGCTTATAAGGGGGGGTCATCAATGCAAGTTTTATAAAGATAGATAGCGAGAAGAACGGACCTGCTTCTATCAACGAATAATACGTATAATCCCTGAAAAATCTGTAGGAGAAAAAGGAAATGACAGCATATACAGGCGGCATGTATAGTATCCTTAATCTAGAACTTGTCAATCCTCAGCGGTAGCCGCCGGTAATCCAGCTACTCACATCTGTCGCTGTTCCCTTGGCTTGGTATAATTCCTACAATGCTGTATCACCGAAAACAACGAAATGATAACCGTCTGTCCTCAGGATATCAGTAAGGACATGAAAGAACCGAGGAGCAATGACCAAAAACACTCACGGCACACGCACATGCACCAGCAATAATCCATCCTATTCGATGTTTATCCCAATTTATCCCATGTGTATCCCAGAAAGTGGATTGATCAACGAATATACTGTTTTCTGGCGGACAGACGGCAACCATAGCGGCCCTTTTTGATTGGTGTAAACTTGGGCGGAAGGGGGGGGGAAGTAAAAGATGTTCGTGTGTCGCTGGCGTATTGAGATGGGTCGTGGGCCTCAAGTCAAAAGATAAATACTGGGTCGATATCGGATATAATCTAGCCCCGAGCTTGGTATGTTGGCCTGTCGGCTGTGAGAAATTGATGGGGCAAGAGTGAAAGTAACCAGTTTGAGAGGTTCAGATAGTTAGGAAGCGAATAGTGGTAGTTTTCCCTTTGGGTTCTGTGCGTAGCGTTCTCCTTGTAGCTTGGTGGTCCAGATGGATGTTGGCCGTTGAGGGTTAAAGCTGTGAGCGCCGTTGTTATTTCGGGTTGCGGTGCAAACAGGGACGTGATCGGACAACCAAAGTAAGAGTTAACCTATGGAGAGAGCGTAAAGATCGACTAATAAAAAAACGCAGGGTGAAAACAGGGTTGTGAAAGAAAAAACAAAAGCACGCACGCAAGAGAGAAAGAGAGAGAGAGAGACGCGGAGAGTGCTTTTGGCTGGAACGCTGTGGCATCAATCTCTTGGCATTGCCTCCCTGGAACCGCGCGGCTTACCAAATGAGAGATGGACAGCCTTTGGCTGCTGTTGTGGGAGTTAGATAGGGTGAGAAGGGAGGTGACTGTGAAGAGTAATGACAAAAAAGGGGATCAACAAATAAAAACGTCAACATGTCACCAAATATGTCAGTCAGTTGACTTCATTTTATGAAAAGCGCACAGTAGAATTGACCGAAAATATTAACATACAGTATCATACAGTAAAAAACCAAGATTACAAACAAACGGCGTAATTAACAGACGATCCCCTACTCACCCAGTTACCCTCATCTCCTCAATTTCCATCTCAATTTCCGCATACCTCGGTGGGCCCCCAGAAGAATCATACGCAGGCAACGCATCTTTATCTTCCTCGCCCTGTAAGACTCCCGCTCCGCCAAGATACAACTGGTCAGGGTCCCACCGGCTATCCAATCTTCTTCCTCTCCCGTCCGTATCCACAGCCCGAGTGTGCATTCTACTCTGATGATGGAGGGAGGTGGCACCGATGGGATATCGAATGTCGTCATCAACGATGGAGGGAAACCCCTGATGCATGCTTGGTGGCAAAGACGCTGTGGGGAGGGAATCGGATGCGGATTCTGCGGCGCCAGGGTGGGTGCGACGAAGGGAACGGGTATAGGTCTCACGGGACGATGGAGTCTCAGACGAGTTGGGTGGATGTCGCGAATGGAGCGACCAAGGGAAGAATCGTGTAAGAGGTTGATTAGTGCTCTTTAGGCGGCGGTATCTAAATGAAAAAAAAAAAAGAAGTTATTATCAACGTGTCAATACCCGATCCGAGTTCCTCTCACCTCTTGAACACGAGAAAAAGAACTACAATGACTACAACGATTATAACCAAGTACACAAGAACGTTCTTTCAAAAAAGAAGCTTAAATTAATAACAACCTAAACTCATCAGGGTGAGAGCATTACCTTTGCTAGATTCTGATTCTGATTCTGATCCTCTGCACCGCCCGCGGGGCTATGCAGCGCGGTTGGTTCTGGGAAGAAAGGAGACGTGTTGATCGATGTTGTTGAGTGCACCAAAGGCATTGAGGGGGAAACTAAGCTTGACGTTGCACTCGTCATATCCTCGCAAAGGCTTTGAGCCAAGTCAACAACCCTTGTAGCAAGAAGAAAAGAAAAAAAGGAGGGGGGGGGGGGGGGGG
>KI546327.1:0-13954 GCA_000497225.1 Amanita jacksonii TRTC168611
GGGGGGGGGGGGGGGAGGGTTTGGAGAGGAGATTTTTTTCACATAGACGTGTTGCTTCCTTCACAATATCATAAGTTATTCCATTGTAGGTTTTATCATCCTGAGTTTGGCTGAGGTTCTGCGCCTGGAAATGTCCCACTTTCCGCAGCTGTCAGCAGTTCATACGTCCGACAAAGTTTGGAAGGTCAACATCAGCGCCGTCCACCGCAGGCGACTCCTTAGGATAGATTATCTTTGAATGTGTCAAGCGTGATATATAGCACGATAAGCTTCCTGGTACATTGATTGTCAGCTTCAGCGCATATCTCCTTAACCCCTTCTATTGGGACCCAATCCAAGGCCACCGATATGATTGAAATCACGCAGCTTTCCTTAGACACAGTAATAACAATTCAATTGAATGCCGTGCGCCCCCAACCGCGTGATCTTATCTTCTAATTTTGCGCCCCCCCACCATAACCTACTTTCAATGGTCCGGAAAACGTTCCTGGGGTGTCTATGCCACGATGCGGGACCGAGTAACACCGCCGTTCAATTTCATGGGGCAAACCAAGGTCACTTGATAGCTTGAAATGGCCTTTTGTAAAAATGAGACAGATAGTTTGACGGTGCATCCAGATTTAGAAGCAATCCAGGGTTTGTACCTTTCTAACACTCACTCCTGGTTCTAGTTTAGCCTTGTCCTTTACCTTGTGATTATCACCCGTTTGAAGTTGAAAATGAATTTCAGATTCGGAAGACAGAACATCAGGCATTACTTTTCGTACAGACACCGTAATCCCGCAAAGACAACCATGTGATCGTAATGTGTTAAAGTTCGTAAATGCAAAAGGGGAAAGTATGGATTTGTCAAGACTCAAACTCCGGGCGGCGTGAAGCCAGGAAGATTTGGCCAAAGACCTAATTGAGATGGGTCTCCACCAATACGAACCCATTGAGAGTGGGAAGGCGTAGATCCGTCTACGATGAACAGCTGGTGCCAGCCGGGGGGTGACACGAACGCGTTCGGGGGTGCAATGATAGTGCATGTATTGCCACTGCAACTGAAGGCGGGGAAGATAGTTCGAGCTCCCATAGTGTTTCCATGTGTGCTGGAGGTGGCTATAGAGTCATCAGTTCCTGCACACTGCTACAAGTCGGCCTACACGAACCGCCAATTAGGGAAACACGAATGTTCGCTACGGAGCCTTGGAAGGTTTGGATATTTGTAATAGAATATGAACCCCCGTAAGTCCAATCATTCACGGCAAGACTGAATGTGGGTTGCCGTTGGCCTTGGCTAAGGTAGGGGGGAACATAAACCTGAGGAAACATTAGTCATCTTTGTCTGGCAGGGACTGATTAGAGTTACCTCGATACGGAATTCTTCAGGGTAGACGGGGGATTGAGGATCAGAACCGGATACCAGGACACGTCCATCGGGAAGTAAAGTGGCTTCTGAATGGTACATCCGGGCAACGATAGTGTTATTGAGGATGGAGAACCGCGAACCGACTGGTTGGGTTGGATCATACAATAGCGCGTTGAAATTAGGATCATTCGCAAGGCCGAAGCCCGCAGTTCCTTGATGGGCGCCGTTCAGAATCATATAGGTACCGTCAGGAAGATTGACCATGCAGGTCAGCACACGCTTCGAGGGCTGCGCAACAGTGAGGGTGGCCCTCGGATAGGAACGGGGAGGTGACTGACCATGCGCTCTAGTACCCAGGTAGCGTTATTGACTTCAGGTTGGATGTGGACGCAGTTATCCAAGGCGGCACCGTTGGGTGTTGAACCACCGCAGATCAAGATCGTCAGTGGATCGGTATACGGTGCGTGTTGAGGAAGGGGCATCATGGCACCTTCAAGCGGGTAGGTTCGGCCAGCAAGGACTGTTCAATATCATGTTTAATATCGTGAAGTAACAATTCTTGTAAGCCACGTACAGTTATCAACGGCTCCTGGGATGTTTGGTAAAGTCTTGATCGTCTGGAAGCTGCCCTGATCGAGGATCCTCGCTTCATTGTAATAAGCTAGTGCATTAATTAGCAGTGCTTATTTTTGGAACTGGCTCGTAGAACGTACCAACAAAGAGCCCACCACCCGGTAAGACTATGAGGAACGGGTAAAGGTTATAGGGATCCGTTCTTTGAAGCCAATCGAGGTAGACAGTAGTGTTACCTCCGCCAGGTTTAGGAAGTAATTCCAAGCTGGGCTCAGGGAGGTCGTTACTTCCCCTTTCGCCACCAACCACAACAATGGTTCCGTTTGACAGGATTGCCGCGCTAGGGTACCAGCGACCGATCTATACCCTTGTAGGTATCAAATCAACACCACCAAATTAAGTATGACGTACTTGAAGACTGAGTTCTTGCCAGTTCTCTTCCCAGTCGTTGGTTGAATTGACGCCCGCGACGCCGTTGGGTGTGTAGAAGCGAATACCATAGGTTGATTGCAAGGACCAACCTCCAACATTGATCTGCCGACCAGCCTTATCAGGTAGGATCAGGCTTCCGGAACAGAAGACGTCTGTCTTGGGGTGCATCGGACGCCACGCATGCGCGAAGTCGTTCACGAGTGTAAGATCGAGCTCATATCCCCCTGTGGAGTTGGGGAACCTATTATTAACGTCAGAACTCATGTACTTCCCGGTAAATCAACATCATACCCAGTGCCGGTCTTCTCGAGGAAGGTAACCTTGTTATTGATACCGACAGTGGCAATCAGTGGAACAACGACACTTGGAGATATGTACATATCAGTATTGTTTAGCATAGTGCAAATGCCAAGAAAACTTACCCGGGTACTAGGTAAAGTCACCGTAAATGAAGGGTCATGCGACATAACCGAAATAGTCAAGACTTACCAAAGAACTATCAATTCCCATTAGTGACAACATTAGGAAAACATCTGAGATTGACGTACTTGATACCAGCCCGTGTTGGCCGGAGTGTTCCACTGGTTCAACGTGCCGCTGTAGGTATATAAGGAAAGCTTGCCACCAGAACCACAGTAGTGGATAGGATCCCCAGTACAGGCTAAGTTACATTGGCTTTCAGACACGAATGTCCCCTTCGATACATCGCTGAGGTCTCCACACCCTAAATACGAGTCAGCTTAGACTGCCGTGACCATGACAACCTGATAATTACAGCATTCTTGTGCATACTGAACGATTGGTTAGTATTTGTTGGCCAGAGCCACGGTATGAGACCAACCTCAAGACCAGCAACGGGATACCCAAACGACCCACATTGTTGTATGCACGCGGTAACAGAGTTGTTGGTCAACCATGTAATCTTGGTGGTCAGAGCGGTGCTACCAGCCGGGTCCCTGAACGCAACACATGAGGGAGATGAAAATGACATTTCAAAAACAATGCTTACTGGAGACATCCGGCCCACTGCCAAGAAGTAGGTAGACCAGTCTTCAGTGTGGAGGGAACCGGCAATGAAGTAACATTACTGGACGTTGAATAGACCGAAAGGCGATTTGGACCACCGCAAGCTTCGCTGTCGAGATGATAAGAATGGCGTTCCCACACAGGACAAGAAAGCGACTAACGATGCATTACCGGCGCATCCCATGTTGCAATCAGCATCAGGTGCCTTGGCAGCTCCGTCGATCAAAGTATTACCACAATCTATCACAGTAAACGGAGAGTTGTTTGAAAGAGGAAATCACCTACAGCATTCATCTATCCAGAAACGTTAGATGTAGACTGGACAACATGAGAAGAAAAACGTACCGCTAAATTCAGTAGCAGCAATGGTGTAATTCTGGGCCGAGCAAGCAGCAATGCACGATTGAATTGTGTTGGTCGTGGTTCCACCAATTCCAACAGGTAAGGCACGACCGTTCGCATTGTCACTGCTCCCAGGTCAGTGCAAACTGGGAGGTTTGACGTCATGTTTACTTACACCCAACAGGCGTTGTATGTCCAAGTTCCGGGGAGGCCAGAAGTAACTGGAGTTACTCCATTCGCAGGGGGTGGACCGCCACCCGAGGGAGAGATAGTACCAGTGTAATTATAAACGTTGAGTCTATTGGGGCCTCCGCAAAACTCTGAGCTGTTCCCATTACAAACCATACTGCATCCCGAGGCGGGCACCGGAGCACCACCATTTAAGATGGCATTCGCACAATCTGACGATCAGTCATTAACCATACCACAATTAATCGAAAGAAGCTGATGCTCACAGCATTCGCTACAGAAGGATCGTGGTTATAGGGGGGGTCACATAAAGTGATACTGGATTACTTACCCTGCATATTCAGTTCCAGCCAATGAGAAGCCAGCAGCCAAACAGGCGCTAGTACATTTCGCATTAGTCATGGGCCCAGTAACTGCCTCTCCATTGGGAAGAGCGCGGCCATTAACGTTATCACTTGGATGTATAATTTAGCCTAAGCGAGCGGGTGCTAAACAGGATCTACTCACCTGTAGCATCCGAGCGATGTCCAATTGCCTATTTGAGGAGTAATGATAGGTTGGGATGGGGGAGGCTGAGAGGCCGCAGCAGTATTATTGTACACATTAAGCCTGTTGGGACCACCACAAAACTCAGAGCTGTTGCCAGAGCAAACCATATTGCATCCCGAAGCGGGCGCGGGCGCGCCTCCGTTTACGATGGCATTACCGCAATCTATAGATAGATAGTCAGACTCATTGATGTCATCAAGTTCCGGTCAATAAAGATGATGACTCACAGCATTGACTGGAGAGGAGTCGTGGTCAGGAGTATCATCATACACGCCTAGGTAAATGACGCACCCAGCATATTCAGTTCCAGCCAAGGAGTATCCAGCGTTTCCACAAGCTGTAGTACACGCTGCGTTCGTCATACCGCCAGCAACATTTGCACCATTCGGAAGGGCCCGCCCATTAACATTGTCACTTAATTAGGAAGGTTAAATTAATAAGAAACTTTATATTGAAGACACCTTGTTCACCTGTAGCACCCCAGAGAAGCCCACGTGCCTATCTGAGGAGTGATGATGGGCGGAGGGGGTGGTGCCGCCCCATTCCAATAGAAACTGAGGCGATTCGGCCCCCCACACAATTCTTGAGCATTGCCGTTACATGCCATACTACAGTCTGTCAATGTTGCATTGAAACCCCCATTCATTATACCATTCCCACAGTCTACGAAAATAGAACTGGGTCAGAAACGTTGCGACTTTGACAGTTCCGATGTGGCTTACAGCATTCGGCCTAACCAAATATATTCGTTAATCAAGAATTCGGCAAGTACAATAAACGTTTGCCGACATACCGCAAATTCTGTTGCGGCATACACGAAGTTGTTGGTTCCGCAGTATGCAGTGCAATTCTCGATGGTCATGTTGTTGTTGCTGGTGTAGGTTGCACCTGTCAAAGTGCGGCCACCGCTCACGTTGTCGCTGTACGAGCAGAGGTGTTACCCATGAGAAACGGACCAGTATTAGTTAATGACGTACGCGTAGCATCCTTGAAACTTCCAGTTGCCTGGCAAAGACGTTGGGTTGGATTGGCGACGTTCGAAAGGTTGGCCAGCATGGGTCTGGTTTAAAACCACGACATTCGGATGTTGTAGAGGCAAGAATAGGGAGAGGGACTTACCGTAACAATAGCAAAGGCCGAAGCCAGAAGGTAGGCCTGCAGAGCGGTCATCGCTGCGCGCTAGAGAAGCGGATGCGGGGGGAAGACGCTCCTTATATATGATGGCAATGTGAGTTGGCGATCTGGCCCGCCTGTGCCTCGCGGTAGAGAGTGAGCCGGCAAGAATTTTGGCACTGCCCGTCTCCCTGTAGAATACATCAACGCCTAGGAAGGCACAACTCCACGGCGTCCTGTCGGTGCCTTACGTTAATCTGCATAATTTCGAACCGAATACGAAACGTACATCCCAGATGAATGGTTCCGTTGCAGAATAATTTAAGACTGGGACCACCTTCTCCCGAGTCGTACCTTGTCAGATGACAAAGGGCAAACCCGAATTCTCCCATTGACTACTTGGGCGAACGACAAGTGGCTGATCGCCGACAAGCGTGCTGCAGGGTAGTACAGATATCCGATCCGCAAAGTAGGGCGGGATGGATCAAAATGTGGCCGTATTGGGTTCCCTGCGGCAAGACCGATAAGGATCACAAGGTGCTGCATATTTTTTCCACATTTCCTTGCGGACATAAGTAAGGTTTATACAGCAGGATTGTGCCAGATTCGTATCATGACTTGGCGAAACACATGGGGCCAACCGATCAAACCTATTCCCGCCGTGTGTGATGCGAATCGATTAAAACGGAATACACGCGCTTGTGACAGTACTGTATCAAAGACTGCACCTGCGTGCTGAGTTTCATCAGCTTTAACGCCGCATAATAATAGAAGATCACCATTCTTGTAAGAGCAAAAGGAGGCAAGCTCGGGGTTTTATTTCAGAAGGACACGGGTACATTCGGCCGCTCAGGGCACATTTGCCAAGAAGGGAACCTCCCGAAATGAGATTTGGAAATTGTAAAGGCTAGTAGCTTCAAGTCGGCTGCCCCTTTGCCTAACCAAGATTAGTTTCATGAGAAAGATGAAACGTTGGTCCGTACGTCGAGGCATTTGGGCTTTAGTCCAGTGCCCTGATAGATATTCCGACACACCGAAGCCAAGTCGTCAACCGAGTTCCGGGTGCTTTAGGTACGGTTATGGTAATTGAAAAAAAAAAAAAAAAAGCATCCGCGCCATCGGTACATGTGCTTGTGAGCAGCTGTGAAGAATAGAAGGCCAGTTACTGTGGCAGGGAAAATGGGTAGAGCGGGTGCGAACAGGGCATGGGATTGTATTTTGTTGGGTTTGTCACATCGCCGATTCGGAAAATGACGGTTCTCAAATAACGCCACTAGTCTGACGCAGTCTGTTACCCAATGCATTTCAATGTCGTACGCTTTATGAGAGATTCTCATGAATTTTATAATGTCAGAGACTTTTCAGTCACGCCACTTGCGGACGTAGTTGAATACCAGGGTGCAAAAAGCTCCTGGGCATGGCACGAGTCGGCGAGGGACCAGACGGATGACTAAGCAAAAGGCGCTTGAACTCTAAAAAGAAAGACGATTGTGGGGGCGTACTGCCCCCATGGATGGACAAACTGGCAGACTGAGTCGAATATATAAGTTTCTGCACTCTAAGGCAGTCTGGATCAAGGATAGAGAAGAAAGGAGGCAACCAACGAGGGGTAAACAACGCGTTTACCATATTGCGCTGTGATAGGTCGGGGTTGAAATTCTCACTCAAGTCCTCAATTTTTCCTCCTCCGCAAATTTCCCCTTACACGGTGAGCCAACTTTAAGTCCTGATCCAAAACTTTATTACTGTGGCTCATCATCTTCTTTCTTGACCACCTGCCTGTCCACCGTTTATCCTGTATTATTCCACCGATGTGCAGATCCTGCCCGCCTAATGTCTGGGTCGCAGCAGGCCACCAGCACGCAGTCGGCCGCAACATGGACTGAGCCTCCTTGGTGTGGCTGGATTGAGACCACAGGGGACGCTTTGCTGATCCTCGAGGCTGCCCGCCAAGGTCTTATCCCTCGTGTTACCCGTCGCCTTGTCGACTCTGAACGAAAGATGATCACATCAGGCTCCGTTTTCGTGTTTGATGAGGACGAGAGTGGAATTAAAAGATGGACCGATGGCTTCTTCTGGAGCCCAAGTAGGATCCTTGGCAACTTCTTGCTTTATCGCGAGACTGATAAGCGAGGCTCGGTGGGAAGAGGAAAGGGCTTAGACACGCCAAGCGAGGGCGAGGGCGGAAAGGATAACCATGCCCTCAGCCGCCCCAAGTCAGATGGTACTCCTATTATGGATAAAGCTCGAGAAAGGTCCTTACTTGGCAGTCTGACCAACAGCTATAAGTTTAAACCAGATGGGTTGATGAAGAAGGTACGCCAGGCTATTCTCAATTTCTCAATACTATCACTTAATCTATCAAAAGACGTTCTCCTTAACTATCGGAGGAGTGGCTCAGCATTTAATTTCGTACTATAAGGTTGAAGATGTCGAAAGCGGTCGTCTGCGGCCTCCCTCGTCACTACCAGAATTAGCTTCGCTGGACATCAGCCCAGAGTACCTTGACAAAACCCACTTCCGTAACCCTCCAAAGGTAGAGATTGGACCCGACGGCGTTCTGCGATACCGCGGCGAAGCAGATGACATCGACGCCTCACCGCCCCTCTTATCGGCGCCGCTCTCAGGACTGCCGCTCTTGACAGATGGAAGAGTGACGGATGCCTCTCCCAATGCGATTAAACGAAATAAGCGCTTTGACCCATATGCCTCCCCCGCTGCCACGAAGCGCTCCCGTAAGCAGACCATGGGTTCATCATCCTCCACGGACCATCGGGGATCTCCTGAAGCCGTGACACCACCACCTCAGCCTGCCGCAAGCTATCCTGAACCTTCCACTTCAGCTCCAGCACCTGGAGCCCATGTTCCGTATACAACTTACGGCATGCCTGCCTTCTATCAGGTTCCCGGATACCCTCTGCCTCATCCCCACATCTACCCTCCGACACCCGGGCCGTATCCTCCTCCACCTGTCCCTCAACAGCCGGGTAATCACCCAGCACAGCATTCACTGCCACCAGCTTCAGGAACGTCTGGAGGTGGGATGAACGAGCCAACCTCCCCACCTCCCCCGCAACAATACTACCCATATTACCCCCCTCCTCATCCGACTTACCCACCCTACCATAGCGTGGCATGGTCATACACTGGCTATCCCCAGCATGTTCACCAAATGATTCCGCCACCTTCCATGCGTGAAGAAGATGATAAAACTGACGGTGGCAAAGAACCCGAAAATGGCTCCAGCCTCGAAACCTAGCTTGGCAACTAGATCCATTCTGCTTTTTGTTAGTTTTCATTTTTGGCTGGATTCCCTTTTTTCTTTCTCTTTCCCTATGTTTCCATATTGCTCGGTCGCTATGCACCTCATCCAGCTTTGTCGTTTGTAGCCATTTATTTGCCCTACTCAGGGTTCAGATTGCTGTGAGATAAAGAGTCCCAGCCCCTTGTATTAACATCAATACGCGTGTGTGTTGCGGCAGCTAGTTGGGCGCCGTCCCCAATATGATTGGCCTATTGTTAGCTTTTACTGGATAGCCATGACATCCCCACCAGTTTGTTCTCTTCTGGAAGATGATAGACAATAAGGGGTTAGGTTAGAGTAGAAGGTACAGTTGGCTTAAATTTAGCACCTGCCTATCCTGACATCATACTCGGCACCCATTGATACCGGGGTCAATATTTAGTGCTAGTTCATATTGCCCATCCCGCATGTCTGTCAATGGCGCACAAACCAGTTCACTTACCTCGTTTCGGCTGAAGAATATTTTAAATCTCCCACCGTCGCGCCTCGTGGCGGAAACTACGTACAGTTTTTGCTCAGGTGACGAGCGTCTAGGCCAGTCCCTTTACTAATGTTCGGCTTCCCAGTTTGTGAAGAGTTGTGAAGAGAGTTTTGTTTTCTCCGTCTGGTAATATATGCGAGTCACGTTGTATTCGCAGCCGCGTGCGTCGGTATTTTTAGATCCTGCGCCATCGGATAATGATATCCACTCTACTGGTACCACTCTTGACAATAAGTGCTTCACCTTTTGGACGCAGAGTATTTGTCCCTGGCCGCATGTTCGAATATTTACAACGGCAAACGATTCACGTGGTTGATTTATCTAATAAGATAACATAAGTCATCCATTATGGGAAGGAAGGCTTCCTCTGATTGATATTGTTAGAGTACAATCCACGAGTATGAAAAAATAAATCCCTAGTGACGCGAAGCCGCAGGTGTGTACGCACTGAAGCACCACGAAATGCCACGCTGGCTGTATGAGTATCACCTCCGAAGAGCACAGTTCCACCTTTGAGCCAGCCTCCATTCACATGAATTGATCACCAGGGATCTACCTCTCACCTTAAAATGTTATTGAAAAACGGACATAGGAATAGTCAGAATTAGGTATTGGTTCCTGTAATCTGATTTGGATACATGTCACCACTTGCACCAGATCGTCAGGATAATTTACCGAATGACCGAAGCTGCCATGACTCTGGGTCTATTGAATAAGCTCTTGTGACGCCCTTACCATGCTTATCATACACATACTTGACCAACGGCCACTGCCGTAAACAATAGCTTGAGCACGGCGACCTTACTCCGGATGCGTTAGTATATTGTACCTGGACGATAGGCCCTGACCCCGGCGGCACACTCTGCAAATGTATGGCAAAAGGCACAGTGATGTGCATGCAACCACCCTTTCTGGGATTGGTCGCAGGTGGCTGTCCTGCCACCGAAGGGGATACGATAGAAGGCCAATAGAGATTGGATATAATCGGAAGGTGTAATCTGGAGATTTGTCATGCGATTAGCATTATTGGCCCCAGTTCGATGCCTCCCAGCATAGATGCAATCGGATAGCAGAACTTCTTCAATTCTTGATGTTTCCTTACGTTTATTCAGAACACGGAGGTTTTTTTGCTTCTTGGATTTGATGGTTAGAACAACGAAGGCTGGCCGCAAATCAAGAACCCTACGTACCGGCCAGCTGACCACACGCTTCTCCAAACCAAGAGTTAAAAAGTATGACTTCCCCAGTCCAAATGGCATAATCCCGTATTTGGGCGCCTAAAGCACCCTTCAGGGTATAGACACCTATCCCTACGGGCATAGGTGATGCAACCCTGGCACGGGTCTTGAGCGCTGGTCAAGATCTCCGCAAATCACAGGAATTAGATCAGATCCTAGATTATCCTCTTCCAAAGCTCGCATTCTTGGTTATTGTATTTGCTGAGAACACGCACTTACCGGAAAGCGATAGCTCACCATTTGTCGCCACCACCTAGTCTTCCCATGACAATGCGCAATATCTAGGTGGAAATTCATCGATGAGTGGTTTGAATACCCACGGCAATCACTGGTTCGGCTTTGCTTCCTTTCATGAGGTACCCCCACGAGGCTTTCCCATAATGCCAGCGGTACGGGGTCAAGCGGGCCGGCCGCCTCGGGAAAGTAACCCACCCTGGGATGATGTATGGCGCTAGTCAGCACGCCGTACAGAAACATGGCTATGAATGGTCTTACATTGGAGCAGCCAAACCTTGGAAGCTTGATTGTGGCGAATCACAGTAGCGGATAACAGTTCCTACATAATAATTTGATCCAAATCATGCCTTGGAAGTTGAAGTGTAAGTGGAGGATGCGACAAGACGGCACCCCCCACCCCGCTGGTTTCATTCGGATGCTGAGATTGATAGATGATAAACTATATGCTGGAAGTGGACTGTTTAATGGCGAGCAGAAAGCATGAATGTAGGGCACTCAGAAAATCATCAATGCTCCAAACCTTTGGGGATGGAGTACAGAGCCGTACGTCCAAAGCATTGTAACCAGAATGCTTAAACACATGCCTCAAGGCGATAATTTTAAATCATTGGCAGAATGCCGGGGGTTTTGATATGAATGTCCCACTAAGGAAAACAAGAAGGCGAGCCATCTTCAACAGGTTCACAAGCCTAACATGGGTTACGGCCATGGCCTGGCTCATCTTCGGCGTCTATGCAGAAATCTGGTTTCCAGAGAATCAAGGGTACCTGCAATCACGTTCGTCGACGGATAATATTCCCGTAAAGCTGCAAGATTCAGTTTCCGATTATTTGTACTCGCATGTTGAATCCAGCGCTCTCCATCCTGAAATGGGTGTGATGGGGTGCTTGTACTGGTTCGCCATGTCCTTCTTCGTGCACGGGGCATGGGAATGAAACCTTCCCATTTTGGTGCTGCTATCGCCCCTTTCGAGGCTGGTAACTTCATCGCCCTCGGTGGCTCACTGCATTCCCATTCCTCATCGTGGATATATTCCTTGCCCGGCGTTTAGAGGACAGGAAAATCATGGCCTATTGCACTAAATTAGGCCCCGCAGCACTTTCAGTCTTCCTTCCCTTGCTCAAGACAGACAAGCTCAGCTACATCAGCCCGTTTTTCTGTTGGTGGGCGGTAGCCTTTAGCTTTGACATAGCGGCCTGGGTAACAGTTGGCTTGCTAAGCAAGCAGCTGCCATCGTCTTGGAATACCAGGACCTGATCCCGCTTAGCATGTTTAAGGCAGGGTGGATGGGCGCTAATTGGGGTAGCAGTGGTCCAGACGTCGAAATGACGTATATTAGAGTTGAAATCGTTCTGGTTGGAATCGGTATCGCCCTCTACACCGTCCTCTGGCGTCACTCAGGAGCTAATAAAGGCCGAAGCGCGAGCAGTATGCAAGCATCAAATGTTTATCGTACACCTGCGGGGAGTGTGCCCCCCCTTAGACAATGTACCAAGTTCAGTGTTATTGATAGACGTATACTTCATATTGATGTGGTGCTGCACTGCAATATCAGCTAGAATTGTGCTCTGGCGCCATGAAAGTGAATTGCAACCCTTCATCATCGATCTCCATATCACCGCTGCTACTGTCACCTAGCTTAGCTCGATGTGACTTCCGAGTACGTTTTGCTTCCTTTTTCAGCGCTCGGCGGTTAAGGGGATTGCTCTGAGCCATTTGTTGGAGAACATGTTCATCAGGGGGGGCGTCGTAAGGCAGTATGATTTTGGACTTGCGTTGACGTTTGGGCTGTCTTATGGGAGTCTGCCTTGAATCTCGGTAAGGCTGAGCATAGGGCCCACTCATTGAAGGCGACCTTGATCGTTTTCGCGGTATATGGGGTGCAAGATCATCCGATATAATTTCCTTCCTATTGGAAAAATAGTCAATGAAGAAATAAGGTCCAGATGAGTGTACCAACCCGTCTTCCTGCATCGCTTCTTGAGTTGTGTAAAACGGATCCCCTTCCTCGCTTGCACCCATCTGGATGTCCGTCGAAGGTTCACCAAATGCTCCGGCATCTGCAACCCCAAATAGACCATCAAGGGTAAATGGTTTTGAAAACCCGGATACAATTTGCGCCTGGCCGACGTTCTCGGCTCCTGGAGCAATTACGACATCATTGCCGCCACTGGATTTTACTAATTGTTTATCAGTTGGTTTCATATCAACGGCAATGGAACAGTTACATACCTACGGATGGCACGGAAGAGGGGTGCAGTACAGGTGGCGCTGAAAAATACGGAATTTTTTGGTGATTCCAATCTATCAGCACATGCCTGGCGGCGGTGTTGACGTCAGGCGTACCACCCTGGAACACGAGATAAGTCTATAGAAACACGGTCAGAGCGTTTGGTGACCTTGAGCAGTTTGCCACTGGTCAATGCCAGCATTGTCAGGAACTCCAACGTTGAGGAGAATTCAGGGACGCTATAGAGTTTTTGGATAGTTTCTCGAGGTGTACGATGCAAGATTTCTTCCACTGTATCAAGTATCAGAGCTGGCGGCTTGTCTCGAAAACAAGTGTGACCACTTGCCTACTGCGATAAGATCATCTACATCTTCGACCTTGACAACATTTCTCAATAGAACATTGCCCTTCTTTATTCCTTTTCCGTCGTCAAAGTCATCGTCAAATATTACTCCTGGGGAATCTACAATTCTGAGACCCCGCTCAAGCTGGACTGATTGTATCTCTTTTGTGTGACCTGGTTGAGCAGCGACTGCACAAGCCTATGAAAAGGGTGAGTTATCCGCTACAAGCCATGCTGCAAGCGTAAAGCTTACTTTACTCCTTTTAAGACAATTTATCAGACTGCTTTTACCGACATTCGGATAGCCGACAACGCCAATGGTGGCGCTACCCGCTTTGGGTTTATACGCCTTGAGTAATCTCATCAAAGCTGGTGCGGTTGACGATGATATATTATTGCGTTGGTTTTGTGATGATGAAGGCGACTTGAAGGGGAGGGTTGGAGTTGTATGCCGCAGATATGTCAGCCAGGCTTCCGCATTTGGGCGGGGGATGAGATCTACCAGGGTTCCGGTAAGAACCTGATTCTTTTTTTTTTTTTTTTTTT
>KI546328.1:0-35575 GCA_000497225.1 Amanita jacksonii TRTC168611
CCCCCCCCCCCCCCCCATCCCAGTCTTTCCTGAAATGAAGACTGCAATTCGGACCTATCATCCCATACCCGCATTGCAAAAAACTGAAGGCAATCTACAAGATGCTCCACGGATTAAGCACATATTAAAGGCAAATCTCCTGCTGGTGGAATCGGGTGCCCCACCGATAACGCCTCAGGATATCATCTCCCGTTCTGTGAGTGTGATTGTGAGGTGCATATAGTCTTGTTAAGGATGCCGTCTAGAATGAGGGTAGAAGGCCTTCAACCAGTGTTACAAACTTGCTGTTTATCTTGTCAAGTCATTCAGTTGTATGTCTTCATCAGATAATATCCAAGGAAGAAATCTAACTGATTACACAGGCTGTCCAAAAATATTTCAAGCCAACCGAAGAATTTCCCATGCAACTTGACTTTCTCGACTTGTTCCTTCGGACAGATGTATCATCTACCAGTCGGGCTCAGGCATTCCTATGGACCTGCTGGAAATTCCTGGAGAATCATGGAGATGACGCGAGCAACCCTTTCGCCGAACCTGGAGCCTGCGCTCCGACCTTTGTATCGTTATCCCAGGATCGGGTAGCGCTTGAAAACGTCGATCCAGAAGAAGATAAAGACATCGCTGAGAAGTTGATGTCATCAAGGGACAAGATTGTCAAGAGCAATTCCATCAAAGAAACTCATCAAAAAGAGTCTTTTCGATCAGCGGACGAGCTGTCTAGAGATCTCCAGGCCTCCAGCCTAGACGACAAGTATGAATCCGGCAGCACAAGGAGTAAAGCAGCACAAGCTGCAAAAGAGAGAAAGGCACTGGCGGATAAGTCACGCAGGGAAAAACTGCGAGAGAAAGGGCGTGAACGGCTAGAAGATGCCCAAAGTGAGGGGGATGTTCCAGAACTTGCCAATCGTTAGTTGCTTGCTACGATACCGATCTACTTCATCATCTCATCTAAGAATAGGGTCTAGAAGAGGCCACTCTGACTCTCGGCTTCGCCATCCTAACTTTATGTCCCAATCTCTTTCCTCATCCCGATATCGCCGAAGCTCAAGCCCCCATGCAGAGACTCTCCATCAACGACGCTACGCTCCATACAAATCGAGCAAAGCTGTGGATCCCGCGTACGCAAATAGTCAGTTGCAGAGGATGCGCGGGGCGCTTCCACCATCTATGACTATGCTTGAGCGTGTGTCTAACCTTGGTGATATATCCTCTCCTTATGTTGACATTAAGCTTCAGACGCTTGGCATATGGTCATGTCAACAGATGCCCTTGTGGATTCCGACGAGGAATTGGGCGACGATAACACGAGATTAGACTATAGTACGCCTCTTCATCTGCCCGCGGGCCCCAATCTGACAGGAATCAAGTGCAGAGGATGCGTATCCTTTCTCACATCCGTGGAAAATCTCCTACACCAGGAGTCGAGGACGGCTCGTAGGCCCTATTCTTCCGCCTTCAAAGTGTGGGTTGTACTATATTCTGATACCCCGCCATGTGTACAAAACGAGCATTGACCGAGATTGTATTATGATGTACGCTGGATGTTGGGCTAGTAATTTTCAATATCAGGAATGTGTATGGAATTCAGTCGTGCCAAGCAGAAAACACGAAATACAAATTTCGAAAAGTTTGCTCAAATGAGACGCAATCTAAACCCGACGCACGTAATGACATAGAATACAGAAAACTAATACTCCTTGAATCACAATATATCGTAGACGTGATGTGTAACAGAGAAAGTTGGTATGAAATCGAATAGGAAATAAAATCCAGCTACTCGGCTAGCCACTTTTCACATTTCTTAACATACTTGTCAAGTAATTGAGAAAGGTCTCGGATAACGAATGATAGAACCACTGTGGCGAAGAAGTCGGAGAAGCGTCGTAGCTTGTACTCTGCTGATAGGCGAATATCTCCTGGAAAAGCTGCATAAGCGGGTGAATGGGATATAGCCGCTTGGGTGTGTTCATCCAAAAGTTGTGCATGTTGGAACAAGGCCTTTAAGCCCCGGACGTATTCTGTTGGCGAATCCAGACTGGTGGAAAAAATCAGTAAAAGGAATGTATTGCATCACATTAGGTATCATAATCACTTTTTGCCATTGGTAAACTTGTCAATCTTCTTCGCCAAACCTGTTAATGCGTTCTTTTTTGGGACGAGACCTTCTCCGACTCCCAATTTCTTGCTGAAATTGGCTTCAATCCCATCGCAAACGGCAGAGAGTTCCTCCAGCTTTGTTACCCAAGCCTCTGCTTCCTTTCTTCCTACGCTGCCTATGCCTGACGCCAGGCCACTACTGACGTTCCCTGCACCAAAGTACTCTGCGCTGTTGACTTGCAAGTCTTCTAGCGCCGAGCTGAGAATCGCAACCACGCGGATCTTCTCAGGAATGTTATTCAGCTTCGCGCCCCCCTGCGACCAGACCTCGAAAGGAATATGAAGGCGGCGAGTAAGGTATCCACCAGTGGCGGATGTCATGGTTATTCGTAGCAGGCTCATCATATAGTATGGTTTTCGCGATGGATCAGCAGGAGGCGCGGGAGGGAGCGGAGACGTGGGGGTCGCTACAAAGGCGTTTGAGAAGCTAGTAGAGTGTAAGGTGGTCCCAGATGGCGAAAGCATCTCTGTTTGGATGGTTAGCAAGACAGGTGGAACGTTGGGATTCAACTTGGAGGGGACCGAAACTTTTCGTACCGCCCCGTTTACAGGGATCGACGAAGGGAGTGGGGGTCTGTGCTCAGAAGGAGATATATTACCCGTAGGCTTCCGGCCAGGCTGAGAGGACGATCGTAACCTTCCCGTCGGTGGGAGAGTGGTGGTACTGCTTGGCAGAGAGGATGGTGCAGATCTGCCAGAGACCGTACTGTGCGATTCGAGCGGAGAGGACGAGCGGACACTGGAGGGGGCCGACGTTTGAGCCCTCCGCAGATAAATAGCACCATCTTTTGGTGAAGGATTGATATAAGGATGAGCATGGGTATCAGAACGATTTTGCAACTGGGACGAGGTGCGCGGTCTCGTTGCACTCGTCTGCTTAGGAGATGGTGGCGTCCTTTTCGGTGGGCTCCGAAGCGTGCCGGTTACCTCGTGTGGATCAGTTTCAGTTGGTAATGGCGGTAGAGGAGAAGAATCGCGTTCGGGTCTCCGTGGCGTATCTGGTGGTACAGACCCCGAGTTAGACCTCTCTCTTGTAGAGGGTATCTGCCGGTCAGACAAGCCTTCGTCTTTTTCTTCCAATCTGGCAAGCCGACCAGACCCATTCCTCTTGTGTGCGGGCTGATATTCAGCTATACCATCACTTGAATTGGTGCTGGCGTGTACAGGTGCAGGTGGCAAAGATTCGGCAGGTGGTGGAGCTGAAGGGGGAAGGAAGGAGCCCGCTCGCCTTCTGGTCGTTGAGCTTGACAACCGCGCGTGCGCCTTTGAAGGATTCCGCTCGTGAACCTCGTATTGGTTTGCATACGGATGGGAGGCAGAGCCAGGCGGTACATTATCCACGGGAAACATCGCCTGGCGCATGATGTCACTAGAATCAGTGACATGGTTGCCAATACGTTCATCCGGATAGCAGGAGGGACCATTACTGGATTGATTACTAGTTTGTAGTACATGTGAATTAGATGAAGAACCACTGTTCGAGGCCAATAGCGATGTAGCTGTTGCGGAATAGGTTGGCGAGGTATAAGGCGCTGCGGGTATGCTGTAGATGATGCTGAGGATGTTCATGCGATCCGCATAGGTATCATGCTTCGAAACCTTGAGCTTGGGTGGCGATAGGACAGGAGCAAAAAAGTACATACGATGTTCTGTAGCCTCCTTACTTCCTCCTCTTGAGCCTCGGGACTACGCGTTCGTCTCGCTCCATCCTCACCTCGCCTTACACGATCCATGACTTGGCTGAGCAAAGCGACGCTTTGAGCGTAGGCTTCTACTGCGGCAGCAGGATCACCATTGGTAGAATCAAGGTGAACGGCTTGCCGAGCCAGCTCAAGGGCTCTGGTGAGGGCACTTCGTGATGAAGGCTGGCGAGGGGACAAAAGGCCACCTTCTCCTGACGGTCGCCGCCGCCTTTCTGGATGCCTTGAGGAAGTAGGGAGGAACGATTGCGGTGGAGGGTCGGACAAGTCATCTGGGAGATTGGAGGGCATGGCCGGATTTGGCCTGACATTAGCATTATGCGAGAAAGCGGCAATCGTAGTCAAGTTATGCGAGGCACTCGGACGCGCATAAGATATTGACCTAGCCGAGGAACCGTTCACATGCGGTGAAGTGGCAGAGGAATAAGGGTGATCTGCGGGGTCAGCAGTTGAACGAGCCGAATAAGAAGGATCTTGCAGCTGGTCTGGAATGCTTGGAATCGGAATGTTGGGTGGAGGAGCAGGGGAACGTGTATAGGCAAGCGAACGGCGACGCTGAGAGATGGGAGAAGAAGAGAGTGAGGGGGGCAGTTGAACGGGCTGGTTGTAGGGAATGTTCCCCTCTTGGTGGGATTCAAGGCCCATCATGGCAGTATATGAAGCAGGAGGAGAACGAGGGCGATGTAGAGGACTATGATGAGCGGGGGGCTGGGCTTACCGAGCTCGACATTAACAACGGCGGTGGACAATTGCAGTGACGGACGGTTATTGTTTTCCCACTCATCAATTAAACAACCAACGGCAATACACTTGTATCACTCCACAACGACTAATAAACGAGTGTTCGTACTATATTGTCCGACCAGTAAGGCTATCTCAGTCTCAAAACGTGAAAAGTAAAATTAAACGAGCGGACTACAAGCTGGCTATCAACATCAAAGTTTTCCCATGGGTATACACTCCATTTTCAATGGATATGCGCACTGGATCACTAAACTCGGCACCATCAATCGCGGAACTCGACCTGAGAACTCTGTGCAGCGAGGCGAGTTTCCAAGTTCCTGTAAAGTACTCCGTTGGATTGCGTCGGCCGTGATTAAAAATAATCCTACCTGAGTGATTCCTCCTTTGCCAGTAGTTCTTGCCTTTTCTCATGGAACTCGCGTTGTACCTTAAGTTCGATCTCACGGAGCTTGACAAGATATCAGCGCGTGCCTTTAATTGTAAAATTTAAACATACTTTCTCTTCTTCCCTGCGCAATTGCTCCTCCTTGAGGCGAACACTTTGGTTAGCAAGCTCCTCAGGCAACAAGGAAGAATCGCTAAAGGAGTCAGTGAGTCAATGGTTGACATGTTATAAGGAGGTCCTACTGCGTATCGGCGTGAACCGTCTTGGACAGCTTCTCCGTACGGTATGTCTCGTATAGCACGTCGTGGGTCAAGGATTTCAGGTCGGCCAAGTGTGAGCTACCAACAGTGTTAGAAATGGCATGAGATGTCTGAAGCAGAATGAGCATACTTGAGGAGGGCACTCCTGAGACGACTAAAATCCGAGTGTTTTGGATTGTCGACCTCAGCCACACCCCAGGGATATTGTCTACCTCGGACCAGTTGGCCATTTACTTCAACTTCTTCTTCAGAGCCGATGATAGCAAATGGCATCATAGCCTAATTGGCATGTTTACATCATTGCTGAAGAAGAAAGTCACAGCTTACACGAAGTTCGCCGTTATCTTGAATAGTCTCTTCGTCATCTTCCTCTACGTCATACGGAAAGTTATAGACAGGAATGTCATAGTGCTCAATGTCCTCCATGATCTATATGGTATTCAGTATACAGACGTTGGGGGGGGGTTAAGTTTACTCACTCTTTTTTTGAAGCCTTTGAGCTCACTAGGGGTCAAGGAATCTGCCTTGCCAATAACGGGGATAACGTTGACCCTCGGAGAGAGGCGCCGCATCAGCTCGATGTCCATCTCACGCAAACTGCGCAGCATTTAGGAGCTAAAATAAGTGAGGAGATACGCCACTTACGCGTGTCCAGTAGGGGGGATAAAATAGAGCAAAGCATGTACCCTATTGTCCCTGAAACGTGGGTTACGTTTGATCCTGGATTCTTCAGCCAGGATATCATCGTATTGACGCTCAAGGTAGCCAACAATTTCTTGGAAACTTGGGGGGAGGGGGTACTCTTAAGTCTCAAATTTGAGGATGTTTGACTAGCAACTCACGCAAATTCATTGTCGATATTATCGCCAAATCCAGGCGTGTCAACAATGGTCAAAGCAATGCGGACACCATCCTCCTCCAGTTCTAAGGCGCCTTAATCAAAGAGTGAATTTTATCGCGTAAAAGAATACCTACCAACGTTGGCGGGCTTAATTCTGATGCCCTCTTCAAGGTGAGTAGTCTCGGGGTCGTCACAAACTTTGTGAAGCAGAACTTCAGACTCGCAAAGGGTATTCACGAAAGTGGTACGTCCAGTGCCAGAAGCACCTTTGAGGTTATAGTTGGGTGAGGCGAGGCAAGACACGGAAGAAGGTAGAAACAAACCAACGACCATGACGGTGAATTGGACACCCTTTTTGACCTTGTTTCCTCTGCGACGGCCTGCAAAAGACATTGTTGGGAGCAGACGAAGGGAGTAACTACAGAGGAGGAAAGGAAAGACACAGGGCAAACGGTAAGTTCGAAATGTATCATACACTTTTCAGACTCCGACCATAAGAGGGTGGCGTGACACACCGAAAAACATTCTATTTTTATCTCACATGATCATCGCCAGAAATGCGACGCGTTCCCGGCTGCTGACCTTCACTCGTTCTCTCTCAAACAGTCCCCGAAAGAAATCAAAAAAGTCATTTTCTGACCTGCCGAACGCATATATCTTGCCCGATGGTTCCTCCGCTTCCCCTTTGGTCCCATGGCAGAGTGCCAATGCCCCAAAATTATCCGGTGGTGAGGCGTCTAGTAGCAGTAGTAGGCGAAGGCGGGCTGGCTCTACGTCCAACACCTTAGCTTCTCCACAGAAGCAAAAACTGAATCATAGCGATCCAAATTTAGCCAGTAAGGCCATCCCTGCCTACGTATAATGTTCCTCCTGACCATTCCGCAAGGCGTTGATGACTTGCCGCGCACAGATCTCGCCAAGGAGATACTCGACAATCTAAGCCGTTTTCCTCACTGCTTGCTGTTAACACGCGTTGGTCAGTTCTATGAGGTGCGAGTTCGCTTTGTTTACCCAGACTCGATACTCATCTTTGGCAGTCTTACTTTGAGCAGGCCACTGAGATAGCTCGACTCTTGAATATCAAGCTAACCAGCAGAAAGTGGGGTGGTCAACGTGTTCATATGTGTGGCTTCCCCCTTATGCAACTCGACAAATATTTGAAAGTATTGGTTCAACACAATAAGCGGTTTGTTGCACTATGCGAGGAGTTCCCCCGTTATTCTGAACATGGAACCAAGGGGTTTGAGCGCCGTGTCGCCCGTATTGTCACCCCGGGGACCCTTATCGACGAGCCCTTCCTGAATCCGTACGAGAACAATTACCTCTTGGCAGTGAGCGCGACAGAGAACTCTTCCCCACAAAGTTCTATCGGTCTAGCATGGATAGATGTATCGACCGGGGAGGTTTTCTCCGAAACATCGACATGTGAACATTTCTCGGATGAGTTGGCTCGAATTAATCCCAAAGAAGTTGTTCTTGATGAGAGGATCCGTTCAGCCTCGTCGCACCCTATTTTACAGGCGCTCGCCGAGGAAAGTGTGTGTACATCATACATCAAGCCCACTGCAGTAACACATAAAGTAGAGTGACTACATTCCCTACCGTGCTGCCCTGATCATATCTGCAGACCACGGAAACATCTTTGACATCTTCCGAAGTTTCTTCCGTGAACCTTCTGAACACTTTTCTGCGGGCGAACTTGCTCGAGTATATGCCTTCGACGTTTTCACCTATTCGGGAAACCGACCATGGTCGTATGCAGATCGATTCTCACACCCTTAAAGGCTTGGAAATACGTGAAGGTTCAAACGAAGGTGGGACCAAAGGCAGCCTTTTGAGTGCCATCAAGCGTACCACGACTACTAGCGGTGCTCGCCTCCTCGCAAGATGGCTCTGTAGGTATATTACTTTTCTCATTTCCGTGCCGACATAACCATTTGTGCTCAAGGTTCGCCGAGTACATCTATAAGCGAGATCAATGCCAGACAATCTCTCGCGGCACTCTTCTTCGCGCGCCCACACTTCCGCGCAGACATGGTACGGATTCTACAAGAATCAGAGGATGCTGGACGCATATCGCAGAGATTCCTCCTTGGCCGTGGTGATGTCAACGATTTTCTTGCTCTCAGCAAGACGATACATGTCTGGATGAACATGAGGCACCGCATTGTAGAAGAAAAGCGCTTTGAGCGGACTGAATTGCAACGTTTTAATGAAGAAGACTGGGAGAGCATCGGTATTTTGATGTCGAGGATGGCTGACCTTCGTGGCCTTGCAGAGAGGATAGCTAGCGCGATAGAGGATAAGGATTTTTCTGTCGAAATTGCCAGTCCGGTTGAGCTTTCCGATGCAGCTTCCGCTGACATTGGGGCATCCGATTCGGTCTTGAATGGAGGTTCGCCGTCTGGCGATGGAAAGTGGATAATCAAACCTAGGTCTGTCAGTTGGCTTCTGTCCTTCATTGCTACAGATGTTTTCTCCAAGCTTCTCCGAAAAAATTGCAGCGCTCCATGCCACACATAAAGAATTTATGGAGGGAAGAGAACGCTTGGAATCACACCTTCAAAGGGCATACAGTTCGTTGGTATTTTATGAGTGATTCTATGGTTAATAGTCATTAGATGTCCCTTCCTTGTCACTCCGTTCGTCCCCAGCTCATGGGTCACATGTGCACTTAGCCAAAGCAAAACGTGATCGCGTCAAACTCGATTCCTCACCGGATTTCGTTGCCATAGCAGAGAGTGCTTCTACCAAGTATTATTTCAATAAGGTGGACAATTGAACTCCGCACCTATATTCACATTGATGAACATTTGACAGGAATGGTCCCAGCTAGGAAGTCAAATTGCAGAAACATCCATAGCCTTAGTTGATGCTGAGAAAGAGGCATTGAACATTTTGAGGGCAGAAGTATGTTGAATAAATTTATCAACAGCTGCATAAATCAACCCACGATCAGGTAAACTTACATGCTACGGCCCTGCGACGTAATGCGCACATGCTAGACGAGTTAGACATCGCTCTCGGGTTCGCTACCCTAGCCACCGAGATGAACTTTGTTCGTCCTGTTTTGGCAGACGAGTATGTGGGCAAGCCGTCGATATGTCCATATATTGCTAACATTCCCTACAGTATGACATACAAAGCGCTAGATGGTAGACACCCCACCGTTGAACTTGGCCTGTTGACGTCCGGAAGAGTCTTTACGCAGAATTCCATCGAGATGTCACCAGATTCACGACTCCATATCATTACTGGGCCAAATATGGCTGGAAAATCTACGTTTCTTCGGCAGGCAGCTCTAATTACTATCATGGCCCAAATTGGTTCCTTCGTTCCTGCTAGTTCTGCGAAAATCGGAATCGTGGACAAACTATTCTCACGAATTGGCGCAAAGGACGACCTTTTTCATGACCGAAGTACATTCATGGTTGAAATGCTTGAAACTGCGGAAATCCTAAGGCGCGCTACACCGAGAAGCCTTGTAGGTGTCGACAGCTCGCCCCTTGCAATCGATATTGACTTCGCCTCAGGTTATCATGGATGAAGTGGGCCGCGGAACCACCGTCCGAGATGGCTTAGCCATTGCATTTGCAACGGTCCACCATCTAGCCCTGCATAACAAATGCAGGGCTTTGTTTGCTACCCACTTCCATGAATTGGCGGATATGCTTGGCTACCCAAATCACCAGACCTCTGGACCGTATCGCAACATACGTTTTTTCTGCACAGATGTCCATGAGACTGACGTAAGCGGCGGTACTTTGCCAAAGTACTCGACGTTAATATTTGATCCACAGGACAACCACTTTGCCTATTCATATCGCTTGCGCCCGGGTATCAATCGTGACAGTCATGGTCTCAAAGTTGCACAGCTCGCTGGAATGCCCCCAGCTGCGATGCAGGTAGCTAGGAATGCGCTATTATGGCTCAACGACAACAAAGAATATACTACGATTCTCCCTAATGCAAAAGGATATAGAACCGTTGACCATCAATCGATAATACCGTAGGACATATAGTAATCGTGCATTCATCCTCTAGCCGAATTTTCTAGCTGGGATCGGATGTAATTCAACGCGGACCCAGCTCGCAACCACTTGAGTTGATCCTCAGACATAGTATGCTTCGTTTGAATGTCTAGCACTTCCCCATTCAACTTCGTGACTTTCATGCTGATGGAAGCCTCTTTTACACCTTTCAATATGTCAGCCAGACCAAATGTCTCTATAACGTCTCCAGAATCTATAAGTGAATAGTCATCCTTGTTTACAAACCACAGCGGTAGGATGCCTTGTTTCTGTTTCCCGCATTCATATGAGACTAAGCCAGGTACCACGTTTTACACTTACCTTCAAATTTGTTTCGTGGATACGAGCAAAAGACCGAGCAACGATAAGGGCGCAACCTAAATAAGCTTTAGAAACTTTTGCGAGCTTCAACATCCATTGGCCGCGTACCATAGAATCGAGGCTGTAACGCTGCGTGCTCGCGTGCGCTGCCCTCCCCATAATTCTCATCTACGATCAAGGCCCACGGCTGACCCTTGGACTTGAAGGACTTGGCAATTTGCGGTATAGTGCCTTGTATATTGGTGCCACGATCAAAGGCGATATTTACCTCTCCGCCTTCATCATTTACACCCTAAGAATGGGTGTATGAGGTGGTGCTATTGATCAATGCTTGAGATACTCACCGTGATGACTGTAGGCGCGGGCCCACCTTAGCCAATATATAATATTCATTCAAGCAACACTTACGCAGGTTTTCCGATATATTCGTTAGGTGCCCCTTATATTTTAACCATGGTCCCTTGTATGATTCAAGCCATGTTCCAAGAATGCTACAAGATGGAACTTACTGCCGCAGAAATATGGTCCGTCGTGCATTTGCCTCGCACTCGCATCAACACTTTCAAGGGCGGCAACTCGAGGCCTCTGGAGTTGCCAGAGCCTTCGCCAAAGTGGCTAGAAAACGGCTGTAGCACCTCCAGTCTTTGAGAATCCTTCTTAATGACAACCTCAACATCTGGTTGAGGAGCCGGCGATGGTGAAGGGTAAAAAGCGGCGTTTCCCTTGGCGAACCCAGAAGGTGGCAGATCTTGCCCTACGGGAGGTGAAAACTTGAATTGCTCCCCCGAGGGTAGGGAGATAGAATCAATCAATGGATTGAACGACAATCTCCCTGCAAACGACATGGCAGTAACGATCGTAGGGGACGCGAGGAAATTCATCGTTGAACGATTTCCGTCATTCCTGGCCCTGAAGTTCCGATTGAAACTCGTTAATATCGCTGCATGAGGCTCATTTGTCGGTGATCCTTTAGGAGAAAATCAGAGCCGCATACCATTGTCTTCGTCAGTTTTGGCTTGTCGATTCCACTAAAACACTCGCTTATAAGGACTTGATCCGTATCCAACCGGAATTCCATACCTGGCCAATGCAGGGACCACAAGCGTTCGCCAATACTGTTCCTCCAACGTCCCGCAAAGTGGAAGTAACAGCATCTCGTTCCATGGTCGCATGGATTTGTTCGGAGCCAGGAGTACACAGGAATGGAACCTAGAAATAAAGGCTGGGTAGACGAGGCGGAAGGATTCCGATTATCTGCACCTGTGCTTTTAATCCAACAGCTTTAGCTTGTCTGGCCAGATCCGCGACACTCGTCTGATGTCGATTAGACCAGGCACCAAATAAAATTGTAATTCATACCATGTCTTCGTAGGAACTGTTTGTACACGAACCAATCAAACCTGCAGAGATTTCATCTTTCCAGCCTTGTGACTTGACGAAGTCCCCAAACCCGGATATAGGTGTTGCAAGGTCTGGGGTGAAGGGGCCGTTAATCGTTGGTTCAAGCTCTGATAAATTCTGCGTTGTATGGTGAACAAAGAAATCTGTTGCTGCAACTGTTTTCTTACAATCTCGATTACCTCATCATATTCAGCCCCAGTGTCGGCGGAAAGATACCCGTTGGCGGTAGCTTCATCCGCAGCTCGAGCTACCGCTGAGCGCCCAGTGGCGCGCAGATAAGCCCGCATACTGTCAGTGTATGGGAACGTGGAAGTCGTTGCGCCAACTTCGGCTCCCATATTCGCTATGGTTGCCAATCCTAATATTCACCCATGTCGATATTTGATGCAGTAAACAAGGAGTGAACATTACCTGTACATGATTGATTGTGGACCCCAGGTCCAAAGTACTCGAGAACGCGGCCGGTTCCGCCCTGAATTCCAGGGACGTTTAGGAGAGGAGGGGATAAACACTGTTTAACGGGCTTACTCTCACTGTTAGCCGTCCGGCCAGATGTAGGATGAGGTCTTTGGGCGTCGTCCATCCACTCAAATTTCCAGTCAGGTGTATTCCTTGGAGCTGATGAGAACGTTATGCTTATTGTTGCATGATGATGTCTTACCAATAATTTGTGGCGCCTTAAGCTCCCATGGTGTACCTGTCATTGCATCGACTGCGTCTGCACCACCTACTCCAATCGCCAGAGCTCCTAGACCACCTGCGTTTGGCGTGTGCGAATCTACTTCTAATAAGCCGTGAAGATAACAACGTTGCTAGCAAAGTTTACCTGTCCCAAGCCTAAAAGTTACATTTAGTGATGTCGCGAGACTTCAGGCAGCGGGTTCGACGTACATTAGCATTCCTGGTGCGGCATAGTTCTCAAGGACTATCTGGTGTATAATTCCAGAGCCAGGCCTCCAGAACTCTATCCCGTACTTCTGAGCCGCGCTTTCCAAAAACTCAAAGACTTCTTGGTTGGTGACAATAGCTCGCTAACCTATTGAGCGACACAGAAGATGATTGTGATACCTTCCATACCTGCAAATCCTTCTCAGCTCCTTCTGAAGCTTGAATCAGATGGTCGCAATGGATACTTGTAGGTACTGCACATCTGTCTAAGCCGGCACTCATGAATTGCAATCTGAACAATGTAAGAGACATTTCCAACACAAAGACGAGATGATTTACAATGCCATTCTAGAGGATTGCAGTCAGGGTACGGGACGTGCCGATGTGGATCATAAACACAAACTCACTGTGCGGATGCATCCTGCATTGCAACTCTTTCTGGCCGTAGTTGCAAGTACGTTTCGCCCCGAACGTTTCCACCGGATACTAAGATTCGTTCTGGGTCAACCAGATGACTGTAAAGAATTTTCTCTGCTAATGTCAGTGGCCTGTTGAGTATTCCGCGAACGCGATTGAGATTTTGGGCCAGTGCGGCATAGGGGGGAACTATGGATGTACAGTCTTTTTCTGGGGATGCGTGAGTAGCCAAACGCCTTGATAGCGAACGGAGAGGATTTTGAGTTACGATGGGCCGAACTTGCAGCATCATGGTAGCCGATCAATCTAAATATGGCCACTACCTAAGATCACCATAAGGGATCAATGCCCTCATTCCTCCAGCCAATCTTCCTACTTTCCCAATACTTGCCCGTGTATTCCCATTCATCTCCAACCTGCCTGAACCAACGAGGCTTTATATCTTCTCCCTGTCGTCTGCGCTGTCGTTGGCACTCCTCGATCCGCTGTTTCTCTTCCTCAGCAAGCTGAATATCGCCTTCTTCTAACGCCCTTACATCCGGCCGGTATCTGGAATCTGTCGGAGGTAGTTGACCAACGAGGTCACCCGTAATCTCATTCAACGACATTGCAAAGCTTGTAAATCCATAATATTGATGGGTATTCTTCAGGAAAGGATTCATTCGCCACAGCACGCAGAACTGCGAAGAGTCGAGGCTACGGGAGAGTTGCTCGTCCCACTTGCCATCCAATTGGCAAATCACATCCCCATCATTTCCATATACTGCACCAGAAACGACATGTGAAGCACCCCAATAACCATTCTGTTTGAACTCGAGAACTGCACGAGTCTGCTCCGAGGTATCTTCGACTGTCATCTTGCCGCAATGTTCCAGGTACTTGGTTCCAACTACTAAATTCCTGACAAAAGACGATGGCCGTCTCCTAAAAGAGCGTCAGCCTTATGCGCCCTCTGCATGTAAGAAAGGTATAATACCACACATAGTTACTGTGACCTATTTGGACACGAGTGATACCAAGAGGTATGATTTCTAGGCTCTTTCCTGAAACAAAGGTGAGATAAAACCTCACAACGATATGATCGACTTACCCCAAAATTTTGTCTTACCGCAAGAAGTTGCGGACAACTGCCAGCCATTTCCCTCGGCGTGAAATGCTATCTGCACGGGATTATGTCGCACTTTCTCTGCGATGAACCCCATACGTGTATCCTCAAATGTTTCACCAAGCATAGGATTGCTGCAATGGAAGTAAAAAAAGGTGTGTAACGCAAGCTATACCGAATATTGACTTACAACCCTTTCCTGCCTGATCTGTGTCGCGTGTGTGCGTAACCCGACACGGCGAAAGCTGCCACATAACACATACGCATAACAGGATCATTTGACTGAGCCGCCTTGTCTAGCAAATCGTAATATTCAATTTCCTCAGCGGCCCTTTGCAACAATGTAAGGGGCTCGTTGAATGTGACAGGGAAAGCAATAGTGGACAAGTCCTACGGATATCTGAACGATGGTGCCGGTTATGGGAATTTCAAGAAGCCTACCTTGCCCACATTGTTCTTCAAGATAGTAAACAAACTTCCTTCGTCGGCAGGAGGAGTAGCAGGCAGCTCTACACGCCGGGCGACACCCGAGACACTTTGTGGAGGCGCCTGCTCATCGCGCGACCCATTCCCATGCTCACTTAGGCAATCATCAACATCAGTGTCCACGCCGGAATCGCCTGCCGATTGACCACTATAATCAAATGAAGCCGTGTGGTCTAGAGGCTCAGGCTCGTCCGTGTGGGTGGTGAATTCCTCTGGTCCATCAGGTGCATCGTACCATTCATTCAAACTACCACTGGTTACCGTCGCAAGGGAGTTCTGCCTGGAGTGTCTCAAGACAGGGGAAGCGAAGGGAGAGGCAATGGATCGCGCTTCTGCAGTTGCCGGTAGTGACGAATTCCACACAGAATATATTGGTTCAGGGCGTGCATTGTGTTGCACCAATTTAAGTAGCGACTCGTGCTGAGCTCTCAGCTCTTGAAGCCCGGATTTGGCACGCTGTATTGATGAAGGTAAACCATCTGGATCAGTGCCTATGGAATGGTCCAGCATCTCCCCTGGTGTTGCATGAGACGCTACTATCTTTTTAGCTAGGTCTGAATCCTTAATGCTCAGAAGCTCACCTTTCTTGAATAACGCAAGAACGCCATCTCTGCTATGATCCTTATGCTTGTCCAATCTCTTGTTGCCTACCTTACCCAGATGTTCCTGAGCAATCAATGAGATTGATTCCTCCAATTGGGCTATAGTCTGCCAAAGAAGTTGGAGTTAACATGAAAGGCTGGAATAATAGGAACTAACTGAACCCATATCGTCTACGATACCTGAGATCTTGCTGGCTGGCAGAAATCCCTGCTGGGTGGCGAGTCTTACGCTCGCTGATCGACGTGCCTCCGCCTCTGTACGAATGAATTTTCTGTGACAAGGTCTGTCAGAAGAGACACCGACAGCGAAGTTCAAAGCACCTGAATATTGCCATCCAACTGTCAAAATCCCCCGCTGTGAGGCATCTTATATGAAACGTTGCCACATCAGAGTCAACATGTATGTCCTTGCGGCCAGGGGTTGTCGATATAGCAGCACGCAACAGAGAAAGTTGGTCACGGATAGGCTTGCCGGGACCAAAAGAATACATCAGCATCCCATCACTGTGCAAGATGAGATAACGTCGAGCAAAGCCTAAATAAACATAAGCAATTTAGTACTTGGGTCCGCGCGCGTACCGACCCTGCATCTTCTTTCTCCTCTTCTTTAAGATCCAACCCTCACAGAGAATGGGCGAAGGACGCGCCTCTTGATGTGAGGGAGATGCCAAGGGCGCGGCTCCAGAACGGTCATGACTGACTGCGTTGGACGGCAGCATGGTTCGTGACCAAGTGTAGATGGTACTATGATCACCCAATCCACTACAAGCGGTTGTCTGGGCGGCCGGGCCGGGCCGATTATTTTCAGATGGACGCGACCAGATACCACGCCGCTGACCTGGCACGGACGTATCCTAATCGGAATGACATAGCGGACCACCCGGCTTATATATCATCATGTATAGCATCATTCTTGTTTCCTCCTGTTTACCCCAACCCCAGTCCTTCACTGCTTCTACATCATGGCGACGTATGTCTTCATCTACGTCATATTGCTCATATGCCTGCTGACTATCTTATCCCTTCAAGTGGTGATATTGGTCTCATCGGCCTTGCCGTTATGGTATTTAGATCTAATCGATGTTCCTTCCAAATCAGCTCACAGCTTCTAGGGCCAAAACCTCATATTAAATATGAATGATAAAGGCTTCGTAGTCGTAGCATACAATAGAACGACGAGCAAGGTCGATCACTTCCTTGAAAATGAAGCGAAAGGTGCTGTCTGGGCCCACATTGTTATCAGTATCTACCGATCAACATGAACTTGTAGGAACGAACATCCAAGGGGCCCACTCTATCGAAGAACTTGTCGCTAAATTAAAAAAGCCTCGCAAAATCATGATGTTGGTTAAGGCAGGATCTGCTGTTGATGACTTTATTCAGCAACTTGTCCCTCACCTGGAGCAAGGCGATATCATTATAGATGGCGGCAATTCACATTATCCGGATAGCATCCGCCGCGCGAAAGAATTGGAGGAGAAAGGTCTCCTTTTCGTTGGCTGTGGTGTCTCTGGGGGTGAAGAAGGCGCCCGCTATGGTCCTTCGCTTATGCCTGGTGGTTCGCCGGCAGCGTGGCCTGCACTTAAGGAGATATTCCAGAAGACTGCTGCCCAAGCCTATGGGGAGCCATGCTGTGATTGGGTAGGTGAAACTGGCTCGGGGCACTATGTTAAGATGGTGCATAACGGTAAGGCGATCTGTCCCAGCGTCAACCTGTTAATATTATCCAGGCATCGAGTATGGTGACATGCAACTGATTGCTGAAGCTTACGACATCCTCAAGCGTGGCCTGGGCTTGCCTGAGGACGAGATCGCAGATATTTTTGCGAAATGGAACAAGGGTGTCCTTGACTCGTTCTTGATTGATATCACTGCAAATATTCTCAAATTCAAAGACGACGATGGTGAACCCGTCGTCGCCAAGATCCTTGACAAAGCAGGACAAAAAGGAACCGGAAAATGGACCGCTATAGCTGCTCTTGATGCTGGCACCGCAGGTCTGCCATGCTTCATTGGTTAACCTTGAGAGACTGATACCCGCTTTCAGTGACGCTTATTGGAGAAGCTGTCTTTGCACGGTGCCTCTCAGCTATTAAGGAAGAACGTGTGCTCGCGGGAAAAACACTCTTTGGCCCGCAGAAGGAACCGTTCCGCGGAGATAAGCAACAATTTATCGACGATCTGGAACAAGCACTATATGCGTCGAAAATCATATCGTATACTCAGGGATTCATGTTGATGAGGGAAACCGCCAAGGAGGTGATCGTATCTCTTATTCATTGAGGATGAGTTGCCCTTATTTCTATCATTATAGATCGGATGGAATCTCAATTATGCAGGAATCGCTAAGATGTGGCGAGGAGGTTGCATCATCAAGGTGCATTTGATGATTTTTAGTTCTCATATCTTTCTGAGGCAGTTTCTAGAGCGTCTTTCTCGGAGACATAGCAGCTGCGTATTCGAAGAATGCCAAGCTCCAATCATTGTTGTTTGATGATTTCTTTAATAAAGGAATGTTACCATATCTAAATCTTGGCATGCCTATTGAACTGTTCTTTCAGCCATCCACAAGGCACAGCCTGGCTGGAGGCGCGTCATCGCTCAAGCCATCCTCTGGGGTATTCCTACTCCAGCATTCAGCACTGCACTCGCCTTCTACGATGGATACAGGAGCGAGATTCTCCCTGCAAATCTCCTACAGGCCCAGGTCCGTTGTACAAGTTATCATGCACACATCATCTTGAAACAACTTATCTAACAGCGTGATTACTTCGGCGCTCACACGTTCCGAGTTTTGCCTGGAAAGGAGAATGAGAGATTCAAGGCAGGCGAGGACATCCGTAAGTTTTCCAGATTCTATGTGCGACTGAATCTGATTTCGGTTTAGACGTTAACTGGACTGGCCGTGGCGGAAACGTGTCGTCCACCGCATACAATACATAAAGGATTATGCGCTCTGTAACATCTGCTTCTTGGGTTGTGTTCGCCTTGTGTAAATAAAGGAAATAAATAAATATGTGTAGACTTATTGCGTCCTACCGTTTGCAAAGGATGTCGCATCGTGGACTGTGAAGCTTCAACCTTCAAAGATTACGATCATGTGTGGAATTATTTTCTGCGCTTATTTGAATGCTGGTCAACGTCCGCTGGATTCCAGCCTTTGGCATCGTTTGAAACAAGCCAACTCCTCCCGAGGTATTTCATTTGACAAGAGTGATCCACTAGGTTTGACCTTAAGTCAGGGCCCGACGCACAGAACGAGGTTCGATTTCCTATTCACAAGCATGTAGAACCTCTGGCATCGCGGACGATTGATTTCTATTTTATGGCTTCTGAGTTGAAATTACGTGGTGAACGTTTTGTTCAGCAGCCTCATTCGAGGGATGGTAACTTGTTGTGTTGGAATGGAGAAGTGAGTAAGTTGCTCGCTCGTGAAAAGGGATTGTGTAGCTAAAGGCACGAGAGATTTTCGACGGCATGGAAGTTTGTAGCTCCATTATATTGATGATCACGAAACCGACAAGTGATAGATCTCCATAGACGAGAACGATGGCGCCAAATTGATGAACGTTCTCAGTGAACTGGAGGATCCTGATTTAATTCCTGAGCTACTTGGGACAATCGAAGGACCGTAAGTTTTGTCCTGGTATTATCTGTACGGGATTGACGCACAGCAGATATGCGCTGGTATTCTATCATGTGAATCCGAGGTTGAATTATCTTGGGGTCAACAAACTCAACAACATTTAGGGGGCTTCGAACAGGTTGTATTTTGCCCGTGATCCCCTGGGCCGTCGATCGCTCCTAATACATACACCGACATCGTTAGCGCCATTCTTCTTGCTAACATCCGTATCAGTAGGACCCGATCCAGGATATGATTTAGAAGAACTTGGCACGGGTTACATATATTGCTTAGATACCCAACATTTAACACACAAGAGAGTAAGTTCCCTAGTTCGCATTACAGTTGGTCATAAGAAGCATCATTCATTAGATTGAGACGAGCTTTGGGGTTGCTCTAAAGCGTTTGCCTCGCTCTCCAGAGGTTTCAACAAGAAGTCTGCCATTTGTAAGTAAAGCAGGGTGATATGGGAGTCTCCATTCAGAAGTCCAGTTCCAGACGACCATACCAAGTATCAATAGAGTGCTGCCTCCCAGTGACTACCTCCAACAGCCACTGGATCGGATATCGAAAATCCTGGCAGAGAGCGTGGATGGTTTGATATATCACCTGGACCGGAGCGTAGAGCTCCGAGTAAACAACATTCCGGTACTTGACAAGGCGATGGAAGCGAGGGTGGCAGTGCTTTTTAGCGGAGGAATAGATTCGGCGGCCATTGCGTATTTTGCGCACAAGTGCGTTGTTAGCGCTTTCTCACTGCATTGTTGTTCATATCTTTCAAGGCACGTGCCGCCGCTGGAGCCGATAGATCTCCTCAACGTGGCATTTGAGAATCCACGCAAGCTGAGGGGACGTCTAGAAGGCAGCTCTGACGGCGTCAACGAAAGAGGGCTAAGGGCGCAAGTACTAGGACGAGATGACACAAGGAAACTTGCAGAAGGCTCATATCTCGTCCCGGATAGAGTGACAGGGCTCCAAGAATGGAATGAATTACAGCAAGTTTGCCCAGGACGGCAATGGAATTTTGTACGAGCTTCTTCTACTGGTTTTCGCAGACATAGTTCATCCACGGATTTTATAGGTTGAAATCAACGTCCCATATTCCGAATCACAAGCAGCGCGCTCTTTTGTCGAGTCGATCATGTTTCCGTCGCGGACAGTCATGGATTTGGTAATGTCGTATAGTGCGGTTTGACAGATACACTAACACCTTGCCTGAATTAGAGTCTTGCGCTTGCTTTGTACTTCGCCTCGGGAGGTGTTGGGCAGATCAGGAACGCGCCGTCTTCGGAGTTGAGGCCTTACGTTAGCCCCGCTCGCGTGCTCCTGAATGGTTTAGGTGCTGACGAGTTATTGGGCGGCTATAGTCGGCACAGGACAGTTTATGAATCTGGGGGATGGAAAGGGGTTATAGATGAGGTAGAGTGGAAAGTTCGGATATGCCGCAATTGACCAATGCACCCACAGTTGCAGTTGGACCTCGATCGCATTCCAACCCGAAACCTTGGTAGGGATGACCGAGTTATATCCTCTCATGGGAAGGAGATGCGACACCCATTTCTCTCTCTCAGCTTTATCCAGTTCTTGGCAGCGCTTCCTGTCCATTACAAGCTGGATCCAAGATTAGAGTTGGGGTTAGGCGACAAAATGTTGCTTAGATTAGCTATGAAGAAGGTTGGACTTGTCGAGGCTAGTGGGAGAAAGAAGCGTGCAATGCAGTTTGGAAGTTATTCGGCGCGAATGAATGGTGAAAGGCGGGGAGACGCTCCATTAGATTCAATGCACGAATAACATTTGTTTGCATCAGTTGTCTTATTCTCTTGCCTCCACCATGGCATTATCCCAAAACTTGGCTAGGCTTATAGGTGTGTAAACTGTTGGGCACCAAGCAGGGAAATTCAAAGAGCTCTTAGTGCCATTGGGTGTCGCGGCCGCGTTGGTACAATCCAGTCTGTACGACGTTCCGGGTGGTTTTCGTGCGGTCATGTTTGACAGGTTCACGGGTGTGAAAGACAAGGCAAGTTGCTTCGTTTTTCGCCGTTTTCTTCCGCATTACAGCTGTCATTATAGGCGACTGGTGAGGGAACACATTTATTGGTCCCTTGGTTACAGCGTGCAATTCTGTACGATTGTCGAATAAAGCCCCGGGTTGGTAAACTAAACATCTACGTTATCATGCGGCTCAGACGTGTAATTTCACACAGAACATATCGACAACGACAGGGTCTAAAGACCTCCAAATGGTTTCTATCACGTTGCGTGTACTTTCAAGGCCAGACGTCGAACACTTGTCAAGGATCTATCAAACTCTTGGCATGGATTATGATGAGAGAGTATTGCCATCTATTGGTAACGAAGTATTGAAGAGCATTGTTGCCCAGTTTGATGCGGCAGAGCTGATCACGCAGCGTGAAGTCGTACGTACAACTCCTCTCTCTCTCGTGTTCTCCAATGGTTACAGTAATGCTTCTGCAGGTGTCGTCGAGAATTAGACAGGATCTGATGCAACGAGCCGGAGAGTTCCACATCCTACTGGAGGACGTGTCTATTACACATCTGACGTTTGGCAAGGTTTGTGGAAAGACTTGTCATATTCAGCATGGATGAATAATAAACTAAACTAGGAATTCACACAAGCAGTGGAAGCGAAACAAATAGCGCAACAAGATGCGGAACGAGCTAAGTTTATTGTTGAAAAAGCCGATCAGGAACGGCAAGCAGCTGTGGTACGGGCCGAGGGCGAGGCAGAAGCGGCGGTGACCATTTCGCGTGCGCTGGAAAAGGCAGGAGAGGCATTTGTGCAGTTGCGGAAGATTGAGGCGAGCAAGGCGATTGTACAGTCGTTGGCGAACAGCGGAAACGTAACATGGGTACCGAGTGGGGGCAGCAATGTGCTTTTGAAGGTGCCTACGAACAAGTAGAGTAGCTTGACAAAAAATTCGCACGGGCCAGGTTTCTTCTTGACTGCCATCTTGTCTGTCTGACTATCTCATCTCCTCTTCCTTTTCTCTTCTCTCTTCTCTCTCCTCTGTTTTCTCTCTCCTCTGACGGACTACTGTCTCTATCATACTCTCTCCTCTTTCCTGTCTTTCGTACGACCCACTTTCCCCACCATTTCTTATCATTCATAGTGTCTTTTTTAGGTCTCATTTCTCTCATCTTTTTTGAATCATGAATCATTTAGGAATGGGAGGCCCGGCCGAGGCTCCGGTGAGTCAGTCGTCCCCATATCAAAGCTTGATCGTGACCCTCTATCGACCCCATCTATCTAGAGGCGTGCCCACCTTTACGTCGGGAATTTGAGCCCTCGTGTCACAGAGTATATGCTCACTGAAATTTTCGCCGTCGCTGGCCCCGTTCAACATGTCAAAATCATCCCTGACCGTAACTATCAACATGGCGGTCTCAACTATGGCTTCGTCGAGTATATAGATATGCGTGCCGCGGAAACTGCGTTACAGACTCTGAATGGCCGCAAAATTTTTGACACAGAGATTCGCGTCAACTGGGCTTACCAGGGATCACAAAATAAGGAAGACACCAGCAACCACTACCATGTTTTCGTCGGCGATCTTAGCCCCGAGGTTAATGATGAGGTGCTTGCTAAAGCTTTCAGCGCTTTCGGCTCGTTGTCAGATGCTCGTGTTATGTGGGACATGAACTCTGGCAAGTCGCGTGGATATGGCTTCCTTGCGTTCCGTGACAAGACGGATGCCGAACAAGCTATTGCCACCATGAACGGTGAATGGCTTGGCTCGCGTGCTATCCGTGTCAACTGGGCAAATCAAAAGACACAAGGTAGTGCACCCGGCGTCGTATCTCCCCGTCCGGCCGCTACTGGTAGCGCACCTGCACCGATCAACTTCCAAGGTGGTCCCATCACATACGAATCTGTTGTGCAACAGACGCCTGCTTATAATTCTACTGTCTATGTCGGCAACCTCGTTCCGTACTGCACGCAGGCCGATCTTATTCCTCTTTTCCAATCAATCGGTTATCTGTCCGAGATTCGCATGCAAGCCGATCGTGGTTTCGCCTTCGTCAAGCTTGATACGCACGAGCATGCTGCTATGGCCATCGTGCAGCTTCAAGGTCAGATGGTGCATGGCAGACCTATCAAGTGTAGTTGGGGAAAGGATAGGGCTGATGGGACCGTAGCTCAGCCTGCTTTAACACCAGCGACTCCTGCTCCACCGTACGGCAACGTGGTAAGTTACGCTATCGAATGTCAACCGCATGCACTCAGCAGTACCTCCCAGCCAATGTATGGCATGCCGCCCCAACCCAATGCCTATGGCCAGTATGGCTTTGGAGCTTATCCTGGGTTCCCTGCCCAGGCTGGAGCCACTGGTGCAGCGCCGACATCCCCGGCCATGCCTCCATCTGCTACCGCACCTGGGGCTGGCTTGGGTCTAACCGCTGGCGCCCAACAAAGTGCGACTGACCCAAACGCTGCTACAACTCAAGCAACTCAGGCCTCCTGGGCGAGCGCTGATCCTAGTACTTATTATTCAAATTATTGGGGTGGTATGTTACAACTTGTTGGATTTTTTCTTCCGAATACTAACTTTGTCCTAGGTTATTATGGTCAACAGGCAGCTGGTCAACAAACTACTGGGGACAGTGGCGCTCGTTGACTCGCACTGTAACCCTTACAACCGTATACTTGCTTTTGGGTTCACTATGTTTTCCGTGCATACATTGACTTCCCTTATATCAAAGAATGCGCACTTTTTTCATTTCTTCCCTCGTATTTCCAAAAGCTAGCTCTCCATTGCTGAGATGCATGTTTATTAGTACTTTGAAAACATCAGTTGTCAACTATTGATAAGAATATGCTGATCGACGCAGGAAGTGCCGAAAGAGAAATATGGTGAATGGGTATAGATTCCAGTATCTCCAGTTAATCTACATCTACAATTAGCCATTCGGAGTCAGATCTGTCGTCTTGTTCGGCGGTGATGGTGTCTGGTCCTTCGGTTTCGACGGTTGATTGTCCTGACTCTCCGTCGCTTTTCCCGGAGCCGAGGATGGTTGGATCAATTCCACGCCATTTTGAGAACGATCTGGCGTGCCGGAGGCATCGCTGGACGCATCGTTCCTCCAGTTCAGGACAGCTTGATGCCGCGAACGCATCGTCTCATAGAATTCGTTCGCTTCGTTCAGTTTGTTAGCTTCCGCTTGCTTAGCATCGAGCCAACGCTGTAATAACTTGGCATTATCCTTTTGCAGTGCCTGGTTGCGTTCTTCTATCTGCCCTAGTTCTAGCTGCAATGTACTGATCTCATCGTGTAGGATCTGTCACAGCGCCTGAGCAAGTGTCATAGCAAAGGAGAAATTTGGGCTGACCTGGACAGTCCTATCCTTCTCTGCCATTAACTCAGCATGCTGGTCTACTTTGCGTCTCAGCGCCGTCATATCCTCTTTTGCCTTTCTGAGATTTTCTGCTTCTACTCGCGACATCTCCTCTCGTTCCCTCAACGTTTCATTCATGGCCAACAGTCGTTGCGCGTTCTGGCCGTGCGTCTTGTAGACAGCAGCTAATTCATCGCGTAAGGATGAGATCTGCGACTCCAGAGATTGGGTAAATGCTGTCAGAACTGGATTTCTGAGAGGATGATTGAGAGTTTGGTCAGTATATATTGCAGTGATTTCAACTAAGAGCTTACTCTTCTGGGGAGCCTGAGGACGAAGCGGCGCCGCCCGATGCTTTGGCAACGGTCACAGCGCGTAAAAGAGACACGTTTCGCTCTTTCAGAAGCTTAGTTTGCTGAGCCAACCTGCGGTCTGATTAAAGTCAATCAGGGATGGGCTATGAAAGTAAAGCAGGACTACATTGCTCTATCATGGGCTTGAATGTCGCCTCTCGAGCATTTCGTTCTACTAGACGCAGACGGAGTTGTTCTTGCCATGAGGGCTCTGCCATCTTGCGAAATGCCAGAGGAAGGGTGCTGCAACTGATAGTACTGAAAGTGCGTGTTTTCGGAGTTTGAATGCCGAGTCCGGCATAGACTGCCTTTATTGGATTACCCTCTCTCTTCTCCATCTTGCAATGGGCCGCGTTCTGCTCAAAGTACGCGCACGTTTCCTTCACTCTCGTGCGTACGGCTCACTTTACTTTAGGTCATCATCTTAGGCGACAGCGGGTTGGTTTCGTATCCAGTTTGATTACTGCGGGATTAATTACTTCAATCTAATAGTGTCGGCAAGACGTCTCTCATGAACCAGTATGTCAACAAGCGGTTTAGTAACCAATACAAAGCCACGATTGGTGCTGACTTGTAAGTTAGTGCCCATTTTTGCGACTTCTCATCATCTCAATTCATTCGTGGCATAGCCTAACCAAGGAAGTAATTGTGGATGACCGTCCTGTCACCATGCAGGTGAGATAGATCCGTTACTTTAGCAGCGGGTTGCATATGAGTAATTCCCTTAGCTCTGGGATACGGCTGGTCAAGAACGATTTCAATCGCTAGGTGTGGCGTTTTACAGGGGAGCCGACTGTTGCGTCCTTGTCTATGATGTCAACAGCGCAAAGTCGTTCGAGACGCTTGACAGCTGGCGAGATGAATTTCTCATCCAGGCAAGCCCACATGATCCGGAGAATTTTCCATTCGTGGTATTAGGCAACAAGATTGACGTTGAGGAGAACAAACGCCAAGTATGGCTTTTCCCTGTGCCGAATTGTCGCTTGGTTGCTGATTGTGGGTTCAGGTGACTCAGAAACGCGCTATGACATGGTGTCAATCCAAGGGCAATATTCCCTACTTTGAGACATCTGCAAAGGAGGCCATCAATGTTGAGCAAGCGTTCCAGACTGTTGCAAAGAACGCTCTGCAACAAGAGGCGGAAGAACAGCTGTGCGTCAATTTGCTCATCATTGCTCTAGCTCATGTTTCCATGCCGTTGGCAGATACGTTGACTATCCGGATCCAATCCAGCTAGATTCTGAGAGTTCCCAGAACTATGGATGCAATTGTTAATCATACTGTGAACTGTTTTAGCTGTCGCCTACATTTTTATTTACCCCGCTCCATCCTACAGTCTGCCTGTTTATATAATGCTTACATGACGTCACTTGATAACATCCGCTCCTGCGCTCGGATTTCACCCCATAACTATGGCTGCTGTACACCATCCACCCAATCCTCCCATCCTCTTCACTTTTAAAGACTCAGATGCCCTCGTTCAGTCTCTTGCATCCTTTGTCATCAAGGCTCAGAAGGATTCCATCACCAAAAAGGGCCGTTTTACCATAGCCGTCTCAGGTGGCTCTCTGCCAAAGATGCTGCGAGGGCTCATCAACGAATCCACCGTCAAGTGGGATAAATGGTCTGTCCTGCCTATAGGTCGACAAGGTGTCATCTCATCATCTCGTTCCACTATTTTTAGGCAGGTATTCTATGTAGATGAGCGAGTTGTCCCGCTCGATCAGCCGGACTCTAATCACAGAGCCTGTATGGAGCTTCTTTTTTCCAAAGTTCCCATCCCCCAAGAGAACATTCACACAATTGACACATCCCTACTTGATGACTTGGAGGAGCTCTCTGATGCATATGAGAAGGAGCTCATTCGAGAGTTTGCCCAAAAAGATTCAGCTCGCTTCCCCGTCTTTGATCTCATTCTCCTTGGTATGGGACCCGACGGGCACACTGCGTCGTTGTTCCCCGGGCACGATTTGCTTGCGGAGGAGGACCGATGGGTTGCCTATGTAGAGGACTCTCCCAAACCACCGCCCAAACGCATCACATTCACATACCCTGTCATTAATCATGCCTCTCGCATTGCTTTCGTGGCGAGTGGAAAAGAGAAGGTTGACGCCCTTTCTACCGTTCTTGATACGCCGGAGGCTAGCCTGCCTGCCACAAGAGTCAGGCCAGTACACCCCGGTCAGTTATATTGGTTTGTTGACGAGGCTGCGGTTGCCAAGGTCCGCTACCAGCAAACTCCGTTCAAACTCTGAGTAGTGTATACAATATGTATAGTATTTATAGCTATGTTCGTGTGCTCTGAAGATAAGCAGAACCACCAGATGTAATGTAAAAATGCCAGCTTGAACCATGCACTATGGAACGTTGGGCAAGGACAACGGGGTTTACTGCCTGGGGAAGAATTCATCCTTAAAGTCAAAGTCGGATATTGTCGCCCATTCAAGCTTCCATGAACCCTGTAAGTAAGAAATGCTACCCAATATAGGTTCCAAGAACTTACACCATCATCAAGCAGCGAAATCTCTTGTCGGACTCCGTGAAGTGCTACATATCGACGATAATCCTTCATGAATGCAGGCTGCCTTTGCATATGTCCTAGGTCAGCAGATATTTCTTGAGAAATGATCATCATCCCCTCCGACGCTGGAATATTCGAATATTTAGCATTGAACGACGTGATCGCATATTGAAGAATGTCCCGCTCGTCTTCTGCAGCAGAGAGAACGAACTCATCCAACCATTCTTGGCTCAGCTCATTGGCGCTTATCGGGTGCTGGTCATTCCGTGGTGCTGCTATCATGGCGAGTTCGCCGTTGGCGATCGCTTCCAACAATTCTTTGAATACAAACTCTCCCCTAGAGAAAGAAATCAGCTGTAGCCATGGAAGTGATGTAGGGCAAACCACAAACCGATCATAGACGACGAGAGGATCTTCCTTTCCGCAAGCCAACTTCGCGATCATACCAACTACCGAAGGTAAGACATAAGAAGCCCACAGTGGGTGTGCATGCACTTGTCGGATGCTGTTCAAAAGGCCAAAAAAATCTTCTAGAGCGGCTTGCGGTGTAAACGTGACAATTCCACCTGTGATCAAATCCAGTTCACAAAACATCTGGGTAACGAGTATCTCATCCATACCGCATGGCCATATTTCCCGAATGCCCCATATTGAAGGAGCAACGCTCTCATGTGTGCCGTACGTGTAGAATTGGACGGACGGGTTTTTTGCTCGCTTATCGGCTAGATAGGGAAACTTGTGGACGTTCTTCAAGGCCCCAACATGGATGAAAACGACTCTTGCCGTTGCTCTAGTGTTCATGTGGCCCGCTCGGCATTGTTCCATGACGGACAGAAGACAATTCGTTTCAATCCCAGCATAGTTATTTATGTTAGTGATATCGCCACCCTCATAGAACACGCAAAATGGCCGCCCTTGCTCCCGTGTCATAAACTCGTGTAAGTGGTTGGGAAAACCAAGGACACGAAGCGCATGATGATAGGAAACCTTGAAACGAACCGTTCGCTCCCAGCGCGCGGCATCCGACATTGTTGATTCAATGGCAACGTCACTGGAAAGAACATGCGTGATCGGTTTCCGCCAGTCCAGGGCAATCTGTTTCACCGAGAGTTCCCAGGGGAGAAGCGCGACAAGAAGGGAGTTCGGACGACGAAGATCTGAAACCACGTTGAACCTTTGGCAGAGGTCCTTGTCGGGAGCGAAAAGGAGCAAGTGGCCGACAATTTCCCCGTCAAGAGTGACAGGGATCAATATGACCTGGAAGCGCTTCAGTGTCGGCGATTGGTCACCAAATAACGTAAAAGCGCATACTTGCTTCCGTTTGGACATGTAGGAGCTTAGAGTAGATAACGAAGTGGTGGCTTGAGTATCCTGAGGGTCTTGAGCAGCCAATCGTGCGATTTGCGTGGCAGGCTGGCAAGAACGGAGGAAAATGGGGATATCAGTAACATCGTGGAAGCTCTCGGCCACGAGCTGTTCAACACCCTCCATTACAATGCTGAAACGCAAGCCTCCGCTGACGGGATCAGAGCAGTCTTGGATACACACTTTGAAAGGGCCGGTATGTCCTTTCGAATGTTCAAGAACTAATGTCCCAGGCCACTTCCATATCTTTGATATTCTGATAGATGTCAGAGGATTAGTTCAAATACCAATCTCGAACGTACCTAGGGAGAGTAGGTATTACCTTATTGATAAGTGATTTGGGTGGGACCGGACCATGCTCCGGCTCCTGGGCTGGGCTAAAAATAAAGATTAGCATTTTGCGTTAGCTATCAAGAATAGCAGGTACACTAGCGGTTCAGCCATCCTGTGATGAGTCGAGATTAGGCGCATGCACGATCACGAAAAACGAAAAACAGACTGTGGAGGCATCACTGAGTTTAGGAAGCTATCAACATCCACGTCCATAGTAATGGGTTCAGGTGCGCTATGTAATGTTAAGAAGACTTAATAGACTGTATTGAGTGAAATACCGGTTTTCAATACGAGAGCCCCAGGGATTCCTTTCTAAACCTTGTGACATGGTAGGTGGAGGAAATCCTCTTGATATTGAAGGGGAGAGTATTGAATCACTAAGCGTTGAGGAACCTGCTTACAAAATGAAGTCAAAGCAAGAAGCGAGGCTAGATAAACTCACCCGCAGTGATTTCGGGCGCAAAACTCGGAGTTCTAGGGCTGGGAGTAACCGGGGAGACCTGAGAGCCCTTCTTGAAGTTAAGTTCTCTAATTGCATTCTTAGTAGATGCGAGAGAGGGTGGAGCCGCGGCTTTAGGGAGGACTGGATTCAAAGCTTGCTGTGCAAGTCGCTGTTTAGTCGGTATAGCATTTGATCCAATTGAAACCGGGTCGACGGTGCCAGCGGCAATATCAGAGTGTCTATTAGGTGGACGCCTTGACTTGAACAGGGTGGGAAACTTCTTTGCACGTGGAGGTAATGGGATAGGGTGAGCTTTCGCTGATTTTACCTCTGGCGGAGGCGTAAACAAAGATTCGGCTAGGGCATTGCTTGATCCTTGGCCAGTCTAGTATCCAAACTTAAATTGAGCAATGGTGACGACAGCATATACGGAAACTGGCCTCTGGCGGAGTGGTATCTCGTAAGGTCACTTTCTTGGTAGTGCTACCCGCCCTCGGGGCCTTGGATGGGGGTGCAGATCTCTGATTATCGTCCTGTAAAACGATGGCTATGCAAAAGTATTTTGAAAGCATAAAGGAAAGGCTTACTTCATTATCCGAGCCAAGAATAGATTTTCTCTTGGCTGGAACCAGCTGCGACAATGGTTGATCATTGTCCGAACCTGACGAAGTGAGTTCAATCTAGCAGGTTTCAGTACCGAATACCATGCTATGACACTTCTCGCCTACGTCTACTGCCTTTTGTTTTCCCTTTGAAAAGAATGACACAGTCGAGGAACGCGAACGGGCTACACTCGGCTTCTTGGACTTCTTTTCTCGCTTTACACAGAATGAGTGATGGATCAGCACATTTGGAGGCCAACTAACGTGTTTCCCATGAGGCTCGTGTCCGCCAGGGTCGTTGTCGTTTCGTTTTTTTAATCCCTTGTACTCTCTTGCAAAGAATTTCTTTTCTTTTTCTATAACTGGGCCGTTAGACGTAATGGTTACAGTGATAGGACGAAAGTAACTTCACTGATCCAACTTTCCTGAGCCTCAATCTCGTAGCCCACAGGATAGTCGTGGTTATCCATACCGATGTGCTCCCAGAAACTAGAGAGAAGCCTCTGGCAGTCCGCGACATTCTCCTCCGGCTCCCAGCTTGAAAGATGCAGTCAGGGCAGGAGCAAGCATAACCAACGCAGAAATGGGTACCTGTTTGCTTCAGAATCGTATCCACCCCACTTGAGAGAGAGAGAGAGAGAGAAGAATACGTATGAGAAAAAGAGTTTGAAGACTTAAGGGGCTAGAATACCTTGACATAGTATTCCTGGAACGCAGTTGATTAGGAACTTGGTCCATGATAATGACAGTATCTCACCCATCTCGCTTGTGGTTGATTCTTGTCCTTTTTCTTCTTTCTAAGGATATGTGATACGGAAGGTTCGCTGTCGTCTTCGGAATCCGTTACGGCGGCCACGCGAGCCTTAACAATGACTTCTGCAAAGGCAGGTTAGGGGGACACACAGACATACGAGTACTACAGTACAAAGAGAGCGCACCGACATGATAAACCTCATCTTCATCTTCAATGACTGGTTTCTTTACATGTTTCCCTGACTTGCCCATGGTGGGTTTACAAAGAGTTATTAATAACTGCCAGAGTCTAAAATTGGGCAACGATAAACTAAATAAGTAATGCGCTTGTTATACTACAAATGACCTCCAAAGTGTCTATTGGTATCAATGAATAAGGATAGGTATAGGTGCAGGCCGTCACCGTCGATAGGAGCTACAAGGTTACGTCGTTGATTGTCTTGGCAAGCTAGGCAGGTGGACTAGTATATCTGTCGTAAACAAGGAGTGAGACAGTCAGGTTTGCAGTAAACTCAAATCGCATACCTGAGAAGTCGGGTTCATGAGCTGCTGATATGGTAACCCACTGGTCAGCGAAACTCAAGGTTCGGGCTCTTCTCGCCGGTGGGGGGTCGGGATGGTTATATCTGCCGTCTGGAGATGCGAACTGGAGTGGTCCAGGAGCCAAGGGTGCAGGAACGACAATCTGTACGTGACTGAAACGACCATGAGGCATGCCATAGATAGTATTGCGCCTTGCTCTCCTTGATGCAGAGGTTCCGATGGACGATACGGAACGCGCTCTCGAAGGGCTTCCATCTTCGGTTCGATGGGAAGAACGAGGGGTGAATTGCGTTGAGACTGTAGAGATGGGCGACGGAAATGAAAGTGACGAGTCTTTTTGATCTTCTCCGACCTCGCTGTCCAGCAGCGATGCTTTACTTCCCTGCGAAGAAGAAAGTGAGGGAAAGGTAGAGGGTGCGGATAGGTAGCTTGAATGATAGCTAGTGTCTGGGTGCACCTCGGCATGCATTCTAGCTCTCTGTGTTCTGTGATGAGCTAATGGCTGTACCGGAGGCAATGGAGGCGCATTGACGGAGGAGATATGGGAAACAATTGCTCGGTAGATAGAATATAATATGATGGCGGCAGCGACGGAGGCAGAAACGGTAATAATGATGATTGTTTCCTGAGACAGGGAAATGGATGGGTTAGGAGCAGCACGAAGAAGAAGAGAGGAATTATTAGAGGTGGATACAGAGTACATGTATAAAGAGCGTGAGGAGAAAGGAGGGTGAGCGTGGTGGATGAGACGAAGAGGGAGGAAAGTCCGTCTCAACTGACATGAGCGCGTCGGTCACCTCTGCGTCAAGGACAAAACCTCTGCAGCTGCCTCTCGCCAAGCGTCTTCTCTTTCCCTCTTCCCCTCACGATGCTCCCTACCCATCCTTGTTCTCCACTCCACTGGCCTCGTCAGAAATCGACCCCGAAGTCTATGATCTCATTGCTCTTGCCCTCAGGGCATACGTTACTCCCTGGTGGTCAAAGTTATCTCGCTATGACAAGGAATTCATCCCAGAGGTTAATCGTGTCCTAACCCACGCCATCCAAGTTCTGGAATCCCGTCTGATTCGTCTCGACTGGTCCCTCCTCATCTTTCGGGACATTCCCCTCATTCTAACACAACATTATCGTGACTATCGGAACGCCGCCTCCAAATTATCTACCTCGTATGCTAATGGTGGTTCATACACTCTGCCACATCTTTTTCATCAACTACAACCTCATATGGCCATATCACCCAACGGGAAGCTGAATGAAGACTATTATCGTCATATTATTGATCAGATTTTACGGACAACCCTTCCTTCGGAGGATTACGCTCCTGAGGCAGAACGCTACATAATACGCGAAATCATCCTCAAAGCCATCTTGGTGGATATCTTACCAAGAATAACCCAATCCTGGTTCATCCAACTTGCCATTCTCAACCTCCTAGGATCCGAGCCAAACCACGTTGGAAGTTGTATCGTGAGCTCTTCCTCTCGTTCCTCCTACATCAACTAAACATCACGTTATAGCCCCCCGCTGCGCCCCCTTCTACGTCTCAGGGCCTTTTGATTTTGTTGTTATCTACCGTACAAAAGTTGTCAGGCGTATCCCTTACCATCGTTCATGCGTACAAGCAAACCGTTAGCACGATCAAATCCGTTAACCAACGTCCGATACCGAAAACTGAATCCGTATTATCCAGGAAATCTGATCCACGTCACCCTCACGGCAGCCCAACAGTGTCCTCTCCTGCCGCAGAGGAATCTTCGCCTTCTCGTGTATCAAAAGCCACTGCCCTCCCCCTTCTGACCCTTTTTTCCGAAGTCTTCAACGCAGCGGAACGTCTCTCTGCCCGGATCATCACTGCAACGCTATATTTACTCGCTGTATTATGGACCTTTTTCCTCGATCGATTAGTACCCCATCTTTTATTGACCTCCCTCTCCCCTGCTTTCATCCTCAACGTGACGCGCGCAGCGAAGCGTACCCTCTTTCCCAACGGATATCCAGGACCTCCTGCGGAAGATCCGTCTCCAGAAGAGCAAGCCGTTATTCGCGCAAAGTTAGTTGCAACCCGGCCGTCTGGTATCCTAGGTAATTACCCCCACTCTTTTCCGTCCGCCGGCACCCTGATCTTGCTATCAGCATGCTTCTTGCCGCTTCTTCTCGGATCGGATCTGACGGCAACCTTAGACTCTGCCATTGAGCCCCTCTGCGACAATGCCTGCAATTTACACCTTGCCGTCATCATTCTAGATCGGATACTTATAGGGCTATTCCCAGAGTTAATTGATCATATGTAAATTCTCGCAATAGCACTAATTCTGCTTAATGGTGCGATCGTTGCACATTCACCTCCCCCTTAGCGAGATTTGCGGCCATCACGACTGTAACTGTGTTTGTTGCGCCCGACGCCCATGAACCATGCAATCCTGGGTTGGCCGGAGATGAATATCACAAATGTCAACGGGAAATGTCAACGGGATACCTTGCGGCGAAAAGCAAAATCACCACGGTAATGTTGCCGTGAGTTGTGGCGTTCCATTTTGAAAATGCAAAGCGCAAGTCATTTGGTAACCCTGCAATGGTTGCCGCAATGCTACAAGACAGATCAACAGTAATTGCCGTCATTAGTCTCGGAAGGCTCACTGCGTTACCTATCCAGTACGCGGTTAGTGAAATGCCGTTCACGGAGCTGAAGGAAGAGGGCATACGTCTGCTGCCGCTAACGCTGCTAGGCCGGTGCCAATGATACTTTCTTGAGCACCAGGATTCTGAGGCAAAGCATCTCTAACAGCACGAAACACGAGTGACTCTACCAGGCTCAGTAAGAAGTAGCCTGCAGGACACAGTTCAGCCACGCTGCGTCGGTCCGTTAGATACGCATTGGAAGTAACCTACAGTTCGCGAGTTGCCAGATTGCCATTTGCGTACGCACATCCAATGCTACCAAGCCATTCTCCGGATTAGTGGCGGAGGGAACGAGTTGATCGTGAAACCAGCTGGCACCAGGATACCCGAAGACTATGAGAAGGGGTAAAGCCGTGGACACTAATCGCCACCAGGTCACTACCACTGGCAGGCTGTTTGAACAGTAATAACCCACATGGCTCTAAGTATAGAAAGAGTACTTGATAGAAGCCTGGTAACGCATGAAACGTGGCCATTTGACACAGCGGCGACTTCAGAATTGTCGGAGAGCAACAAGTTCCGCTACACGGTTGATGCTTTCTGCCAACATAAGGCGCGCAGGACTTGAGAGCCCTGGTTCCTCTGTCTTTGATTTGCCAACGCAACGATACGTCACTCGCGGCCAAACACCCATAGCCAAGGACGATCCACGCGGTATACTCGACCCTCGAGATGAAGAGGACGACCTGTCTTACATCGTCATCTCTGGTGGAACTGGGGGCAACGCTATCTGTCCAGCCTTCAAAACCGCCTCATACGTTCTTCCTGTTTCTGACGATGGCGGCTCGTCTAGCGAGATAATCCGAGTACTTGGAGGCCCTTCGGTTGGTATGCGAGTTTTCTTAGACTATGTACAAACTCGCTTAACGCGTACTTTACATAGGTGATATACGTTCTCGCCTCGTGCGCCTCATTCCGTCTGGCCCACCATCTTCACCTTTGAATCCCATTCGAAATCTACTTGCATATCGCTTGCCAAGGAATTTTACGGAGAAAGAAGCAAGGGACCAATGGAGAGAGATAGTGGAGGGTAGAAGCGATCTCTGGACCGGCATACCCCATGATAGGACGGAAACCATACGCGGTATGCAGACCGCCCTCCACCTGATTTTGCTTTGAAATTGTTATGACGGCAGGATTCCTCGTTCATTTTGAAAGCGAAGTCTTAAGGCGGGCACATAAAAATCTTGACTTCCGCAACGGAAGGTGCGCCTCTCGCGGACCAGAAAAACGTTTCCTGAGAAGAATAGTATCGGTAATTTTTTTCTGGCTGCCGCCCAAGATTTCTTTAGATCTCTCCCTGCGGCAATTTTTTTGTTCTCTTCCATCACTACCAGCCAAGTAGGCCGTTACCCTCATCGATACGTCCCTTTGCTTATACCGCAGTGGATTCCAGGCATCTATTCTTCCTGTCATTATTACCAATCACACCGTGACCATCGCAGCGGAATTAGTGAGCCAATTCTTCCGCGTCGTCAGGGTTGTGACCAAACTTCACCGTCAGGTAGATGGCGAAAGGCTTGTAGGGCAATGTGAAATATCGCATCCGGTTTCGGACAAGCCGGACTCTCCGGATGACGCAAAATTCGCTAGGGCGCCAGTAGATGGAATGGCGGACACACCAAAAAAGACACAAAATGTCACTGGATCCAAGAATAATCAAAAC